>JAFMOC010000795.1:0-37500 GCA_019802505.1 Corydoras sp. C115
ACGTTACAGCTGAGCCTGAATCCTGACTGAGACGCCATTCCCACTTCTGTATTTACTATCAAAGCACTTCCTGTCTGTCCAGCTTCCACTGGACCAAAGGTCTGGACTTAATACACTTCATATTTGCCTCTTGGGGCGGCACGGTGGCCTCTCAGCGCTATTGAGATAGGAGTTTCCATGTTCTCCCTGTGTCAGTGTGGGTTTCCTCCAGGTTCTCCGGTTTCCCACAGTCCAAAAACATGGATCAAGTCAATTGAATTCTCCAAATTGCCCCATATAGAGTGTGTGCCCAGTGATAGATTGGCGTCCTGTCCTGGGTGTATCTGCCCAGCGCCTGAAACGTTCTCCCCTGGATGGGCATGGGGAACCCCCCCCCCCCTTAATGGTTAGCATGTTCTCCTCTCAGCGCTAGGGATTCCCAGTTCAAATCCCAATCTGGGTGGAGTTTCCATGTTCTCCCCGTGTCCGGGTGGGTCTTTGTGAGTGAGTGTGTGTCCAGTGATAGATTGGCGCCCTGTCCTGGGTGTATCTGCCCAGCGCCCGAAACGTTCTCCCTTGGATGGGCATGGAGAACCCCCCCGCGACCCTAATAGAGGATAAAGCGGAAGATAATGGGTTGAGATTATTAACACCATAATTCTTAACAATAATTATTATTTAATTAAAGATCAAAAGAGGGTGGCACGGTGGCTTAGTGTTTAGCATGTTCTCCTCTCGGCGCTAGGGACTCCCGGTTCGAATCCCAATCTGGGTGGAGTTTCCATGTTCTCCCCCGTGTCTGCGTGGTTTTCCTATGGACAGGACAACAATCTATCACTGGACACACACACTCACTCACACAGACACACTCTATATGGGGCAATTTGGAGCACTAAATTGACCTTGATCCATTTTTTGGATGCCCATGCCCATCCAGAGGAGAATGTTTCAGTCCAGGAATCTTATAGAGCAGCGCATTAGGTCCAGGTAGCTGCACCACTTAAATAGCAATCCGCCAAAGTCAGAGTGCCACCTGGCTCTTAAAGGGAACGGAGAGTGACACGCTGATTGGTTGATTGTACCTTACGTTACGTTCAAAACACACCCATGAAGAATTAAGAGGATTGGTACATGACTTCTTTGCAATTCACGCCACGCAAAGGGTATATTTCCCGCCATTACAATAGCAAAGACCCACTGCCACGCCCTAAATCAAGCAGCATGACACGACATCGATCCATCTATCTATTATCCTCTACTAAGGTCGCGGGGGGTTTCCCGATGCCCATCCAGGGGAGAACGTTTCGGGCGCTGGGCAGATACACCCAGGACAGGACGCCAATCTATCACTGGGCACACACTCACACACACAACACAAACACACTCTATATGGGGCAATTTGGAGAACTCAATTGACTAGATGCGGGCGGCACGGTGGCTTAGTGGTTAGCACGTTCGCCTCTCAGCGCTAGGGATTCCCGGTTCGAATCCCCATCTGGGTGGAGTTTCCATGTTCTCCCCGTGTCCGCGTGGGTTTCCTCCAGGTTCTCCGTTTTCCTCCCACAGTCCAAAAACATGCATCTAGTCAATTCATTTATTCATTCATTATCTTCCGCTTTATCCTCTATTAGGGTCGCGGTGGGGTTCCCCATGCCCATCCAGGGGAGAACGTCTCGGGCGCTGGGCAGATAGACCCAGGACAGGGCGCCAATCCATCGCTGGGTACACACACACTCACACACACACACTCTATATGGGGCAATTTAGAGAACTCAATTAACTTGATCCATGTTTTTGGACTGTGGGAGGAAACCGGAGAACCTGGAGGAAACCCACGCGGACACGGGGAGAACATGGAAACTCCACCCAGATTGGGATCCGAACCGGGAATCCCTAGCGCTGAGAGGAGAACATGCCAACCACTAAACCTATGCCCTATGACACGAGATAAACATGAAAATGTCAAGAAAATGAAGACAGCCCCAAAATATTTGTAACCGTCAGATTAAAGGGGAAAATGTTCATTAATAAAAAAGCGAGGGATATTAAAATGTAGTGTAATCACTCACACATGCGAATTCGCTCGCACTCTCGCAGTCGCTCGTCTCTCACATCTCGCTCTCCACCCGCCTCCCACGCGTCAGCCTGCGCTGGTGCGAGTGTTACGACGGGGCCGCCTCTCATCTAAAAGCCTTCAATGCGACCCATTTCTCTCGCTGGCTTTCCCACGTTTCACATTTCTCATCACCTCCCGGCTCTCGCGCCGGACTTTCAGAGGGCTCTGGTGTAATCGCACACGGCAGGCGTGACGCCACGAGTGCACGAGTGCAGAGGGGCGAAAAAGCTAATGGCCGCTACCCGAGTCGATGCCAAGGAAAGCACTTAGTCATTAACACAACAAGCCTTTCCATTTCACCCGATACACCCCGCCGGAGAACCAGCGGTCAACACGGCAGCAGCCCCTTTATTATGGGCTGCTTCCATACCAACTCTGATGGTATGGCATTTGATACGTGAAGTTCAGTTTATGGACGGCATGGTGGCTTAGTGGTTGGCATGTTCTCCTCTCAGCGATAGGGATTCCCGGTTCGAATCCCAATCTGGGTGGAGTTTCCATGTTCTCCCCGTGTCCACGTGCGTTTCCTCCAGGTTGTCCGGTTCCCTCCCACAGTCCGAAAAACATGGATCAAGTCAATTGTGTTCTCCAAATTGCCCCATGTAGAGTGTGTCTGTGTTAGTGAGTGATTTGAGTGTGTCCAGCGATAGATTGGCGTCCTGTCTTGGGTGTATCTGCCCAGCGCCCAAGATGTTCTCCACTGGATGGGCATGGGGAACCCCCCCCCACCGCGACCCTAATAGAGGATAAAGTGGAAGATAATGGATGGATGGATGCTAACGAGCTAAACGTTAAGCCTCTGGATTTGCATATTTTGGTGAGCAACACAAACGATTAGGGTGGCACGATGGCTTAGTGGTTGGCATGTTCTCCTCTCAGCGATAGGGATTCCCGGTTCAAATCCCAATCTGGGTGGAGTTTCCATGTTCTCCCCGTGTCCACGTGGGTTTCCTCCGGGTTCTCCGGTTCCCTCCCACAGTCCAAAAACATGGATCAAATCAATTGTGTTTTCCAAATTGCCCCATATAGAGTGTGTCTGTGTGAGTGAGTGTGTGCCCAGCGATAGATTGGCGTCCTGTCCTGGGTGTATCTGCCCAGCGCCCGAGACATTCTCCACTGCATGGACATGGGGAACCCCACCGCGACCCTAATAGAGGATAAAGTGGAAGATAATGGATGGATGGAAGTTCAGTTTGCATCGTGGTCATGAAAAGGTCTGTCATAAATTGGATAATGGATGGATTTTTATAACAGCACATTGTCATAAAGCAGCTTTACAGAGTTATAAACCTTTAAACCCCCAAAGAGCAAGCTGAAGAGACAGTGGCAAGACAAAACTCCCTGTTATGTTGATATTTTAAAGAAGAAACCTTGTGAGGACCAAGACTCAGTGGGGGATTCATCCTCCTTGAGCGGGGGGGGCAGCATCAACAGTGTAGGACACTAATGTGCAGATTGTGTGATGATTATGTGACTATATTTAAGAAATGGAAAAACTCTAACACTATATGTACGTCCATTAAGGGGGTCCTGCAGGACCGCCAGTCCAATTAATGTCCAGGTTCCATCCAGGTTCCAATTCGGAGTGTGACAGAACCTTGTCATCATCAGCTTCCACTTAATCCCATACTCGGCTCGTGGGAGGGTTCCCCATGCCCATCCGTTGGATAACATTTTGTGGAAACATGGAAACTCCACCCAGATTGGGATTTGAACCCGGATCCCCAGCGCTCCCCAGCCACCATGGCGTCCATGTGAGGGAACCGAAACATCAAACTCTACCAGCTGTTGTTTACAGTTTCAGGTTAATGCTTTATTAACTTCATTATGAACTTAATGAGTGTATAACGTACAGGATTGGTTTCCATGTGACGTCTTTAATCAACTGTAGTAACCCCAGTGTGTGGTGTGTGTGTGGTGTGTGTGTGGTGTGTGTGTGGTGTGTGTGTGGTGTGTGTGTGGTGTGTGTGTGGTGTGTGTGGTGTAAGGGGGATGTGAAGTGTGAGTAACAGTCCTGCAGGAGAACCAAGCCACTGTGATTAATGACTCACTGCTGAGACATACAGGCCTGAACTACACACACACACACACACACACACACACACACACACACACACACACACACACACACACACACACACACACACACACATACCTTACTCTATATTGAACCAATAAGGCAGATAGACTTACGTCCCTTCCCCCTTCTGCTTCTGTACCCAGGTGACGGTATGAAGAGGAACGATGGGATAACCGAGACAGGAAACCCCCCCCCCATACACACCACCCCCCTCCCCCTCCCACCACACAGAAATCCCAAGTTCTAAAATGGAAATAGAAATGTTTTTATACTAGACACATGGACGGATGGACAGAGAGACAGACAGAGAGAAAGATGGCTGGACGGATGGTTATATAAATACATAGCTAGATAGATACATGGACGGACGAACAGAAGGACCATGTGCAGTCTGACTTTGGCAGATTCCTATTTTAACGGGACCGTAAGTTAACATCATCACAACCCCGAGCAAAGGGGTTAGTCAATTTATTTAATAATGTTTAAGGGTAGCGGCATGGTGGCTTAGCGGTTAGCATGTTCTCCTCTCTGCACTAGGGATTCCCGGTTCCAATCCCAATCTGGGTGGAGTTTCCATGTTCTCTCCGTGTCCGGGTGGGGTTTCCTCCGGGTTCTCCGGTTTCCTCCCACAGTCCAAAAACATGGATCAAGTCAATTGAATTCTCCAAATTGCCCCATATAGAGTGTGTCTGTGTGAGTGAGTGTGTGTCCAGCGATAGATTGGCGTCCTGTCCTGGGTGTGTCTGCCCAGTGCCCGAAACATTCTCCCCTGGATGGGCATGGGGAACCCCGCCGCGACCCCATGCCCATCCAGGGGAGAACGTTTCGGGCGCTGGGTAGATACACCCAGGGCAGGACGCCCAATCTATCACTGGGCACGCACTCACTCACACAGACACACTCTAAATGGGGCAATTTGGAGAACTCAATTGACTTGATACATGTTTTTGGTCTGTGGGAGGAAACCGGAGAACCCGGAGGAAACCCACCCGGACACGGGGAGAAGATGGAAACTCCACCCAGATTGGGATTTGAACTGGGAATCCCTAGTGCTGAGAGAACATGCTAAACACTAAGCCACCTTGTCGCCCTAATGACTAATGTCCATTTCCTAAAGTTTTTTGAATCTGGTCTTGAGTTTAGAGGTACAGATCCTGAACAGATCCTCGGGCGCTGGGCAGATACACCCAGGACAGGGCGCCAATCCATCGCTGGGCACACACTCACTCAGACAGACACACTCTATATGGGGCAATTTGGGGAATTCAATTGACCTTGATCCATGTTTTTGGACTGTGGGAGGAAACCGGAGAACCCAGAGGAAACCCACGCAGACTCGGGTAGAACATGGAAACTCCACCCAGATGGGGATTCGAATCGGGAATCCCTAGTGCTGAGAGGAGAACATGCTAACCACTAAGCCACCGTGCCGCCCCAGAAAAAACAGAAAAATGTTTTGAGTCTTGAGGATTTTCACAGCATCCAATAATCCACTCAAAGCCAGCATCATTTATCACCAGCTGAAGCTAACGGGTGAGGGGTAACAACCAACAACAGTGTGCCTCAGAGGAAAATGTGTGTGTGTGTGTGTGTGTGTGTGTGTGTGTGTGTGTGTGTGTGTGTGTGTGTGTGTGTGTGTGTGTGTGTGTTGGGGGTTGGGTTAATGGAGATTTGTAGGGCCCAATCCAAATAAATGAGGCTAACAGCTTACCCCAGCCTCCCACTGCTCAGCCATTGGGGTTATTTATGACCCGCCAGCCCTTTACTCCTTTCTTTTTCCAGCTCCTCCTCACTCCTCCCACGTCTTCCCACCTCCTGTAACCTTTCTCTCTCTCGGTCTGTCTCTCCAGCCTCGGCCTGTTCCTCTGAACAATGTTTTACTGCCCCGGTGCTGGTTCTGCCTCTAGAGCTCCTGCTGTAGCATTCATCTATCCATCCATCCATTATCTTCAGCTTTATCCTGTACTAGGGACGCGGGGGGGTTCTCCATTCCCATCCAGGGGAGAATGTTTCAGGCGCTGGGCAGATACACCCCCGTAGCTAACCACTAAGTCCCCACGCCGCAAGGTTGACCCTAGTTAAGTTATTAAAGAATGCAACTAGTGTAAAAAAATCAAATGGGGTTCTGATTTTGTCTCCATCCATTATCTTCCACTTCCGTTCACCATGTCCATCCAGGGGAGAACGTTTCGGGCGCTGGGCAGATACACCCAGGACATGGCGCCAATCTATCGCTGGACACACACTCACTCACACAGACACACTCTATATGGGGCAATTTGGAGAATTCAATTGACCTTGAGCCATGTTTTTGGACTGTGGGAGGAAACCGGGGAACTCGGAGGAAACCCATGTGGACACGGGGAGAACGTGGAAACTCCACCATGATTGGGATTCGAACCAGGAATCCCAAGTGCTGAGAGGAGAACATGCTAACCACTACACCAGCATTCCACCTTTATCTGAATTCATCCATCCATCCATTATCTCCCGCTTTATCCTCTATTAGGGTCGCGGGGGGGGTTCCCCATTCCCATCCAGGGGAGAACGTCTCGGGCGCTGGGCAGATACACCCAGGACAGGGCGCCAATCTATCACTGGACACACACTCACACACACAGACACACTCTATATGGGGCAATATGGAGAATTCAATTGACTTGATCCATGTTTTTTGATTGTGGGAGGAAATCGGAGAACCCGTAGGAAACCCACACGGACACGGGGAGAACATGGAAACTCCACCCAGTTTGGGATCGAACCGGGAATCCCTAGTGCTGAGAGGAGAACATGCTAACCACTACACCAGCGTTCCACCTTTATCTGAATTCATCCATCCATCTATTATCTTCTGCTTTATCCTCTATTAGGGTCGTGGGGGGGGGTTCCCCATGCCCATCCAGGGGAGAACGTCTCGGGCGCTGGGCAGATACACCCAGGACAGGACGCCAATCTATCACTGAACACACACTCACTCACTCACAAACACACACACTCTATAGTATATGGGGCAATTTGGAGAACTCAATTGACTTGATACATGTTTTTTGATTGTGGGAGGAAACCGGAGAACCCGTAGGAAACCCACACGGACACAGGGAGAACATGGAAACTCCACCCAGATTGGGATTTGAACCGGGATTCCCTAGTGCTGAGAGGAGAACATGCTAACCACTACACCAGCGTTCCACCTTTATCTGAATTCATCCATCCATCCATTATCCTCTATTAGGGTCGTGGGGGGGGGGGGTTCCACATGCCCATCCAGGGGAGTACGTTTCGGGCGCTGGGCAGATACACCCAGGACAGGACACCAATCCATCCCTGGACACACACTCACTCACACAGACACACTCTATATGGGGCAATTTGGAGAATTCAATTGACCTTGAGCCATGTTTTTGGACTGTGGGAGGAAACCAGAGAACCCGTAGGAAACCCACGCAGACACGGGGAGAACATGGAAACTCCACCCAGATTGGTATTCGAACCGGGAATCCCTAGTGCTGAGAGGAGAACATGCTAACCACTAAGCCACCGTGTCGTCCCTAAACATGACATTAAATCTACAAATCAATGTCCATTCTTTCATTATCTTCCGCTTTATGCTCTATTTTAGGGTCGTGGGGGGGTTCCACATGCCCATCCAGGGGAGAACGTCTCGGGCGCTGGGCAGATACACCCAGGACAGGGCGCCAATCTATCACTGGACACACACTCACTCACTCACAAACACACACACACTCTATATGGGGCAATTTGGAGAACTCAATTGACTTGATCCATGTTTTTGGACTGTGGGAGGAAACCAGAGAACCCGTAGGAAACCCATGCGGACACGGGGAGAACATGAAAACTCATGAACCGGGAATCCCTAGTGCTGAGAGGAGAACGTGCTAACCACTAAGCCACCGTGCCGCCTCCAAGATGTATCTTTTTCACATTTTGGTAAAAACATGTCCTGCCTTGATGTTTTGCGTATTGTTTTGAAACTTGGCACGTATGGGAATCTTCCCTCTCCAGCAGACGAGGCCGAGAGCGCAGAGTGGTGTAGCATCCTGCTCCCGCTGAGTGATTCCTCGAGTTCCCAGCCGAACGCCGAGCCGAGGAGAACTTGTTTTTCTAAGAGGAATCCGGCCATGACGTGGGACGGCGAGGCCGAGGAGCCTTAAAATTAGGGAAAGGATATCCAGCAGAGGAAATGCATTAAAGTGCCCGTACACACGACATAAACCACGAGGCCATGAGGAGGCGACGTCCCACCGAGCGCGGGGGAAACCGGGGCAGGCCCATAAAACGGACCTGACGAGCGCTTTAACGACGCGAGATGTCCAAGCTGTGATTATTTTAGGAATCATAAAGAGTTAGTATGTGGTTACAGATGGAACGTCTCTCTTAGGGCCGAACGCAGACTCGCTGGGAGACCCGAATAAAGTCCAACCACGGAACATTAGATTCAATTTACCACACGATAAAGAACTGAGGGCGGCACGGTGGCTTAGTGGTTGGCATGTTCTCCTCTCAGCGCTAGGGATTCCCGGTTCCAATCCCAATCTGGGTGGAGTTTCCATGTTCTCCCCGTGTCCGCATGGGTTTCCTCCGGGTTCTCGGGTTTCCTCCCACAGTGCAAAAACATGGATCAAGTCAATTGAGTTCTCCAAATTGCCCCATGTAGAGTGTGTCTGTGTGAGTGAGTGATTGTGTGCCCAGCGATAGATTGGCATCCTGTCCTGGGTGTATCTGCCCAGCGCCCGAAACGTTCTCCCCTGGATGGGCATGGGGAACCCCCCTCCCCCCCACGACCCTAATAGAGGATAAAGCAGAAGATAATGAATGGATGCATTTGGTCAGATAATGCAGAACCATAGAACCGTTTCGGACGCTGGGCAGACACACTCTATATGGGGCAATTTGGAGCATTCAGTTGACCATGATCCATGTTTTTGGACTGTGGGAGGAAACCGGAGAACCCAGAGGACACCAGGACATTAAATGTAATGAGTAATGTCCATCCATTATCTTCCGCTTTATCCTCTATTAGGGTCGAGTGGGGTTCCCCATGCCCTTCCAGGGGAGAACGTTTCGGGCGCTGGGCAGATACACCCAGGTCAGGGCGCCAATCCATCGCTGGGCACACACTCACTCACACAGACACACTCTATATGGGGCAATTTCTGAGAACTCAATTGACTTGATCCATGTTTTTGGACTGTGGGAGGAAACCAGAGAACCCGGAGGAAATCCATGCGGACTTGGGGTGAACATGGAAACTCCACCCAGATTGGGATTCCAACCGGGAATCCCTAGCGCTGAGAGGAGAACATGCCAACCACTAAGCCACCATACCACGAAGTATATAAATTAAATTGGGAAAAGTTAAAAAAAAAAACTTAATTATTTGATGTTTGATGGTATTTGTACTGTGGCTGTGTGGCGTGCAGGTGATGGCTCACTGAAGATCGATTAATTAGATCCCCGTTAGTCCCACGTCGTTAAAAAGTTCATCATAGCAGGACGTGCACAGGTTCGAATCCCGTCCATGTGGTTTTTAAACGATATTTAAGTCGGATAAACAGAGGCTCGGCGAAAACGCCCGCGGCTTTCCTGTTTGTTCCGCCGTTAAAGGACTAAACGGAGGAAGAAAGCGAGCTGGCTGGGGTTCAGGAACAGCCTGATGCTGAAATAAGAGCTGGAATGTCAAATATGCAGGCGGTCAATAAGGCCATGTGTGTTTGCCTGCCGGGGGTGGGGGGTGGGGGGGTCGGGGGTAATGTAATAATGCCTGATGTGTTCATATGTGCACTTACAATAGAACTGAGAAGTAATAATCTGATAACATTGTGGACGCCGGATCAGTTTTAAAGGTCGTTATCTGAACATGTGACCCACTGACGGGATCCTTTCCTCGAATGTAGGTTTAAGACGTCTGTTTACTTAAGAGTTTGGGTTTGGATTTAGAGATACAGGTCCAGATCTAAGGGTTTGATGTTTGCTGAGTTGGTGATCTGAGACCGTTAGTGCTGCCGTTAAAAACCCATTTATTTAATCAGCTCATCTCATTATCCATCCATCCATTATCTTCCGCTTTATCCTTTACTAGGGTCGTGGGGGGGGGGGGGGTTCCCAATGCCCATCCAGGGGAGAACGTTTCAAGCGCTGGGCAGATACACCCAGGAAAGGGCGCCAATCTGAGGACACATTCACTGAGGACACATTCACTCACACAGAGTGTTTTTGGACTGTGGGAGGAAACCGGAGAACCCGAAGGAAACCCACATGGACATTGGGAGAACATGGAAACTCCACCCAGATGGGGATTCGAACCGGGAATCCCTAGCGCTGAGAGGAGAACGTGCTAACGACTAAGGAGGGGAGGGTTCCCCATGCCCATCAATGGGAGAACGTTTTGGGCGCTGGACAGATATTCCCAGGACAGGACACCAATCTATTGCCGGGCACACCCTTAAACAGCCCTTAAACAGCCGTCAATCCATTATCTTCCGCTTTATCCTCTATTAGGGTCGCGGGGGGGTTCCACATGCCCATCCAGGGGAGAACGTTTCGGGCGCTGGACAGATACACCCAGGACAGGGCGCCAATCTGAGGACACATTCACTGAGGACACATTCACTCACACAGAGTGTTTTTGGACTGTGGGAGGAAACCGGAGATCCCAGAGGAAACCCAGGTGGACACGGGGAGAACATGGAAACTCCACCCAGATGGGGATTCGAACCGGTAATCCCTAGAGCTGAGAGGAGAACGTGCTAACCACTAAGGAGGGGAGGGTTCCCCATGCCCATCAATGGGACAACGTTTTGGGCGCTGGACAGATACTCCCAGGACAGGACACCAATCTATTGCCAGACACACACACACAAACACACACACACACTATATGGGGCAATTTAGAGCATTCAATTTACCATGGAAACTGGAGAACCCGGAGAATACCTACACAGATACATGGAGAACATGGATATTCCCCCGGATTGGGATTAGAACCTGAAAGATCCCCAACACTGCAAGGGGAACGTGCTAACCACTAAACCACCATGTCGCCCATTAACTTGATCTATCCATCCATCCATTATCTTCTGCTTTGTCCACTACTAGGGTCGTGGGGGGGGGTTCCCCATGTCCATCCAGGGGAGAACGTTTCAGGCGCTGGGCAGATACACCCAGGAAAGGGCGCCAATCTGAGGACACATTCACTGAGGACACATTCACTCACACAGAGTGTTTTTGGACTGTGGGAGGAAACCGGAGATCCCAGAGGAAACCCAGGTGGACACGGGGAGAACATGGAAACTCCACCCAGATGGGGATTCAAACCGGGAATCCCTAGCGCTGAGAGGAGAACGTGCTAACCACTAAGGAGGGGAGGGTTCCCCATGCCCATCAATGGGAGAACGTTTTGGGCGCTGGACAGATACTCCCAGGACAGGACACCAATCTATTGCCAGGCACACACACACACACACACACACACTATATGGGGCAATTTAGAGCATTCAATTTACCATGGACACTGGAGAACCCGGAGAATACCTACACAGATACATGGAGAACATGGATATTCCCCCGGATTGGGATTAGAACCTGAAAGATCCCCAACACTGCAAGGGGAACGTGCTAACCACTAAACCACCATGCCGCCCATTAACTTGATCTATCCATCCATCCATTATCTTCTGCTTTGTTCTCTACTAGGGTCGTGGGGGGGGGTTCCCCATGTCCATCCAGGGGAGAACGTATTGGGCGCTGGGCAGATACACCCAGGACAGGACGCCAATCTATCACTGGGCTCACTCACTCACCCAGACACACTCTATATGGGGGAGGAAACCGGAGAACCCGGAGGAAACCCACGTGGACACGGGGAGAACATGGAAACTCCACCCAGATGGGGATTCAAACCAGGAACCCCTAGCGCTGAGAGGAGAACATGCTAACCACTAGCCAGCTTTTATTATATTCCAAAAGTTCTTCTCAGCAGAATGAAGGGGGTGTTGGGGGGGACCGACCGAGGTGTGGTTCTCAGGTGGAGGGTATCGGTGAGGGTAATAAATCCCGACTGAGGTTTGTTGTTGTACAGAACGGTGTCAGAACGCCGAGTCCCTTGTTGCGTGCCCTAAAGCGAGACCTGTTCCTTCCTGTTCACAGATCAAAGATGGAACATTGAGAGCTCGCTTTATCTGCAGTGTTGCTCAACATGTCCTCAGACGGAAGTGAGACGAGAGAACGATGGGACGGCTTTAAACCCCGCCGATCGGAGCCAATCGCCAACGGTCTTTACAGCAGAACCCAAAAAGGACGGACAGGTCAGCACATAACAGAACTGCAGAGCCACTGCACCAATACAAGTCCAGGTTCTGGATTAATGGGCGAGGGCGGCACGGTGGCTTAGTAGTTAGCATGTTCTCCTCTCAGCACTAGGGATTCCCGGTTCGAATCCCCATCTGGGTGGAGTTTCCATGTTCACCCCGTGTCCACGTGAGTTTCCTCCAGGTTCTCCGGTTTCCTCCCACAGTACAAAAACATGGATCAAGTCAATTGAGTCAATCATCTCCAAATTGCCCCATATAGAGTGTGTCTGTGTGAGTGAGTGTGTGTCCAGCGATAGATTGACGTCCTGTCCTGGGTGTATCTGCCCAGCGCCCGAGACGTTCTCCCCTGGATGGGCATGGGGAACCCCCCCCACGACCCTAATAGAGGATAAAGCGGAAGATAATGGATGGATGGACAGTTAGAGCAAATAAAGTGGCTTAGTGGTTAGTGCTAGGGATTCCTGGTTCGAATCCCCATCTGGGTGGAGTTTCCATGTGGATTTCCTCCGGGTTCTCCGGTTTCCTCCCCCATATATAGTGTGTCTGGGTAAGTGAGTGAGCCCAGTAATAGATTGGCGCCCTGTCCTGGGTGTATCTGCCCAGCGCCCAATACGTTCTCGCCTGGATGGACATGGGGAACCCCCCCCCCACGACCCTAGTAGAGGACAAAGCAGAAGATAATGGATGGATGGATAGATCGAGTTAATGGGCAGCATGGTGGTTTAGTGGTTAGCACGTTCCCCTTGCAGTGTTGGGGATCTTTCAGGTTCTAATCCCAATCCGCCGGGAATATCCATGTTCTCCATGTATCTATGTAGGTATTCTCCGGGTTCTCCGGTTTCCATGTAAAGTTGAATGCTCTAAATTGCCCCATATAGTGTGTGTGTGTGTGTGTGTGTGTGTGTGTGTGTGTGTGTGTGTGTGTGTGTGTGCCCGGCAATAGATTGGTGTCCTGTTCTGGGAGTATCTGTCCAGCGCCCAAAACGTTCTCCCATTGAAGGGCATGGGGAACCCTCCCCTCCTTAGTGGTTAGTATGTTCTCCTCTCAGCGCTAGGGATTCCGGGTTTGAATCCCAATCCGGGTGGAGTTTCCATGTTCTCCTCGTGTCCACGTGGGTTTCCTCTGGGTTCTCCGGTTACCTCCCACAGTCCAAAAACATGGCTCAAGGTCAAGTGAATTCTCCAAATTGCCCCATATAGAGTGTGTCTGTGTGAGTGTGTGTCCAGTGATAGATTGGCCTCCTGTTCTGGGTGTATCTGCCCAGCGCCCAAAACCTTCTCCCCTGGATAGGCATGGAGAACCCCCCCCCTCCCCCACCACCTTAGTAGACTATAAAGCAGAAGATAATAGATGGATGGATCAGACACTCGAGGTCGTGTATTATTCTGAATAAATCACTGTACCACCCAACACGTCTGACCTCATAATGCCACGCCCTCGAGGCCGGTAGCGAATCAGAATGATGAAGGCTGTTCCAAACTTGAGGAGCCTTGTAGGAAAATGATCTGTCTCTCTGGTTGGACTTGTGATGTCATCCAGCATCTTTAAACGCGTCCCTTTTTGGCTGGCTTGCTCTTTTTAAGCTGCTGTCAGGTTTAATCCATCCCTCACTCGTTCTCGCCCACGCGCCCACACCTACCCCCTGGAAGCACTGAATACTGTGAGCCTGATTCTATTCCCACTATATTTAGCCCACGCACTGCAGAACACACTTCCCTTTGCACCACTATGAGCTGTAGACTTTCTCTCTTTCACGGTCATTATGCAATCGCAGGTCCGGACTTATCCCAGTCTGTTCTGTTAAACTGCTTTAACCTCCATTTACATTACATTTGGTCATTTTTTATATCACATTTGGTCATTTATTGGACGCTTTTATCCAAAGCGACTTACAAGGTGAGCACAGGGTTCATCACAACATCCCTGGAGCAATGAGGGTTAAGGGTCTTGCTCAAGGACCCACACTGGTAACTTCAGTGGACCTGGGATTTGAACCCCCAACCTTCAGATTGATAGCCCAATGTCCTAACCACTGAGCTACCGCGCCCCTGTGATTGGCAGTGACCAGTGATTGACAGTATTGAGGTCAACAGTTACTTTTAATATTCGGATTGTTTTCACGTCTTTATAATCTATAATCTATTTATTCATTCATTCATTATCTCCCGCTTTATCCTCTATTAGGGTCGCGGTGGGGTTCCCCATGACCATCCAGGGGAGAACGTCTCGGGCGCTGGGCAGATACACCCAGGACAGGGCGCCAATCCATCACTGGGCACACACTCACTCACACAGACGCACTCAATTTGGAGAATTCAATTGACTTGATCCATGTTTTTGGACTGTGGGAGGAAACCGGAGAACCCGGAGGAAACCCACGCAGACACGGGGAGAACATGGAAACTCCACCCAGGTGGGGATTCGAACCGGGAATCCCTAGTGCTGAGAGGCGAACGTGATAACCACTAAGCCACCGTGCCGCCATGTTCTCCTCTCAGCGCTAGGGGTTCCCGGTTCGAATCCCAATCTGGGTGGAGGTTCCATGTTCTCCTCGTGACACATATAGAGTGTTTGTGTGTGAGTGTGTGCCCAGTGATAGATTGGCGTCCTGTCCTAGGTGTATCTGCCCAGCGCCCAAAACATTCTCCCCTGGATGGGCATGAGGAACCCCCCCCCCACGACCCTAGTCAGGATAAAGCAGAAGATAATGGATGGATGGATGAATCTGAAGGTTGGAGGTTCAAATTCCAGGTCGACTGAAGTTCCCAATGTGGGTCCTTGAGCAAGACCCTTAACCCTCATTGCTCCAGGGGGCGCTGTAACATCAGACTGACCCATGAGAACAGTCCGTTTGGATAAAAGCGTCTGCCAAATGACCATTTACATTACATTTGGTCATTTAATGGACGCTTTTATCCAAAGCGACTTACAAGGTGATCACAGGGTTCATCACAACATCCCTGGAGCAATGAGGGTTAAGGGTCTTGCTCAAGGACCCACATTGGTAAGTTCAGTGTACCTGGGATTTGAACCCCCAACCTTCAGATTGAGAGCCCAACGCCCTAACCACTGAGCTACCGTGCCCTTTCCGTGGTTCTTTAAGCATTAAACGCTTTGGTTCTATTAACCCACGTCTGCCTTTAACCCGCAGTCTGCTACCAACAGTGAAAACGCCGCGTTCACCACAAACTACAGCGTAACGCTTCAGAAAATAAACACTGTGAACATTAAGATTAATGATGCATCAGTGAAATGCACCCCCCCATGACCTCATTTCTATTTTTTATTTCTTTTTTTTTAACAGTACTTCATCTTGAAGCAGCTTCACATGTTCTAAGCCTGAAGCCTCAAAGAACAGCTGATGAGTGATGTTCCTCACCTCACCTGCAGGTGCACCTCCATCCATCCATCCATCTATACAGAGATCCCTCCATACATACATACATACATACATACAGACATTCCTCCATCCATCCATACATGCATCCATCTATACATACATCCAAAGATGTATGACAGTGACACAGACAGCCACTGTTAACTCCTGTTAACATCCTGTCAACATCCACCCATCTGTCCATACATCCCTCCATCCATCCATCCATCCATCCATACATACAGAGATGTATGACAGTGACACTGACTGTTAGCTCCTGAATGAGTTATATCAGTCAACATCCTCCCATCCATCCATCCATACATACATCCATATATACAGAGATCACTCCTTCCCTCCATCCATCTATCCATCTCTCCATCCATACAAACATGCATACATACAGACATCCCTCCATCCATCCATCTATACATACATACATACAGATGTATGACAGTGACACAGACACCCACTGTTAGCTCCTGATTGTGTTATATCAGTCAACATCCCTCCATCCATACATCCCTCCATTCCTCCATCCATACATACATACAGACATCCCTCCACCCCTCCATCCATCAATCCATCCATACATACAGAGATGTACGACAGTGACACAGACACCCACTGCTCCTGATTGAGTTATTTCAATCAACATCCCTCCATCCATATATACATATAGACATCCCTCCATCCCTCCATCCATCCATACATACATCCACCCATCCCTCCATCCATACATACAGACATCCATCCATCCATCCATCCATACATACAGACATCCCACAATCCCTCCATCCATACATACATCCATCCCTCCATCCATCCATACATACAGACATCCCACCATCCCTCCATCCATACATACAGACATCCCACCATCCATACATATAGACATCCCCATATCCCTCCATCCATCCATACATACAGACATCCATCCCTCCATCCATACATACATACAGACATCCCTCCATCCATACATACATACAGACATCCCTCCATCCATACATACATACATACAGACATCCCTCCATCCATACATACATACATACAGACATCCCTCCATCCATACATACATACAGACATCCCTCCATCCATACATACATACATACATACAGACATCCCTCCATACATACATACATACAGACATCCCTCCATCCATACATACATACAGACATCCCTCCATCCATACATACAGACATCCATCCCTCCATCCATACATACAGACATCCCACCATCCATCCATACATACATCCACCCATCCCTCCATCCATACATACAGACATCCCTCCATTCATACATACAGACATCCATCCCTCCATACATACATACAGACATCCCACAATCCCTCCATCCATACATACAGACATCCATCCCTCCATCCATCCATCCATACAGACATCCCACCATCCCTCCATCCATCCATACATACAGACATCCCACCATCCCTCCATCCATACAGACCACCATCCCTCCATCCATACATACATACAGACATCCATCCATCCATCCATACATACAGACATCCCACAATCCCTCCATCCATACATACAGACATCCATCCCTCCATCCATCCATCCATCCATACAGACATCCCACCATCCCTCCATCCATACATACATACATACAGACATCCATCCATCCCTCCCTGCATCCATCCATCCATCCATCCATCCATACATACAGACATCCCACAATCCCTCCATCCATTCATACAGACATCCATCCCTCCATCCATCCATACATACAGACATCCATCCCTCCATACATACATACAGACATCCCTCCATCCATCCATACATACATCCCTCCATCCATCCATACATACAGACATCCCTCCATCCATCCATACATACAGACATTCATCCCTCCCTCCCTCCATCCATACATACAGACATCCCACCATCCCTCCATCCATACATACATACATCCCTCCATCCATACATACATACAGACATCCATCCCTCCATACATACATACAGACATCCCACCATCCCTCCATCCATACATACAGACATCCCACCATCCATACATACAGACATCCCCATATCCCTCCATCCATCCATACATACAGACATCCATCCCTCCATCCATACATACATACAGACATCCCTCCATCCATACATACATACAGACATCCCTCCATCCATACATACATACAGACATCCCTCCATCCATACATACAGACATCCATCCCTCCATCCATACATACAGACATCCCACCATCCATCCATACATACATCCACCCATCCCTCCATCCATACATACAGACATCCCTCCATTCATACATACAGACATCCATCCCTCCATCCATACATACAGACATCCCACAATCCCTCCATCCATACATACAGACATCCATCCCTCCATCCATCCATCCATACATACAGACATCCCACCATCCCTCCATCCATCCATACATACAGACATCCCACCATCCCTCCATCCATACAGACCACCATCCCTCCATCCATACATACAGACATCCCACCATCCCTCCATCCATACATCCAGACATCCATCCCTCCATCCATACATACAGACATCCATCCCTCCATCCATACATACAGACATCCATCCATCTCTCCATCCATCAATCCATCCATACATACAGAGATGTATGACAGTGACACAGACACCCACTGCTCCTGATTGAGTTATATCAGTCAACATCCCTCCATCCATATATACAGAGATCACTTTATCCCTCCATCCATCCATACATCCACCCATCTCTTCATCTCCGATTCATCTGTAGAACATTCTTTCCTGAATCGTTCCTGGAACGTGGTTTATTTTAAATGCAGCTGCAGAACACACTGACCTCATGGCAGAGCACCTTCATGCCTCATGTACACGACCCGTTTGGAAAAAATACATTTTAAGGCATTAATGGACGAGGCTGTATTAATCATTACAGTTTTTTAACCTCTGTTCAAAATAAGATACATTTTTTGGACTGAACTTTAAACTAATAAACACTGTTTTGTAGAAGGTCGTCATCTTGTTGTCGGATCATGCTGCTCTGATCACGACTTTAATGGAGCGTTCCAGGTTCTCGTTCCTCACATTGTGTGCAGGTGCATGGTGGGTGCCGGCGTGTTGGCTATGAATCACACGCTGAGCCATTTCACTGCTGGCTGATATTGCTTTTCCAAATATACTGAAAGGTCATGCAGTAACAGATGACTTCTATGAGTTATAGTGTGTTGGGCTTCCATTAGAACCGTCTGAGCGGTTGTTGCTCCCGGACTTTTACAGGATGAGGATGAGGATGAGGATGCATATACACATGCATACATACAGACATTGCTGTATGTACATTTCACATCGCTATGTGAAATGTGAAATATAATATAGTATACCACCATGAATAAATATCACTACAAATATAGAATATTTAACTATAAATATAATATATAAATGGGCGGCACGGTGGCTTAGTGTTTAGCACGTTCGCCTCTCAGCGCTAGGGATTCCCGGTTCGAATCCCCATCTGGGTGGAGTTTCCATGTTCTCCCCGTGTCCGCGTGGGTTTCCTCCGGGTTCTCCGGTTTCCTCCCACAGTCCAAAAACATGGATCAAGTTAATTGAGTTCTCTAAATTGCCCCATATAGAGTGTGTTTGAGTGTGTGAGTGAGTGTGTACCCAGCGATGGATTGGCGCCCTGTCCTGGGTGTATCTGCCCAGCGCCCGAGACGTTCTCCCCTGGATGGGCATGGGGAACCCCCCCGCGACCCTAATAGAGGATAAAGCGGGAGATAATGAATGAATGAATATAATATATAAATATATGTATATACAGTATATACAATTTTTTTTTGAGAATATATATATATACTATATATAAAAAGTAGTATAGAATAGAATAGATATAAATATAGAATATAAAATATAAAATATAAATATAGCAGCATATAATCCCTCCATCATAATCCATATAATCCATAACATCCCTCCATCCATCCATCCATCCAGCCATACATACATACCTACAGACATCCCTCCATCCATCCATCCATACCTACAGACATCCCTCCATCCATCCATCCATACCTACAGACATCCCTCCATCCATCCATCCATACATACATAGCTACAGACATCTCTCCATCCATCCATACATACATAACCTACAGACATCCCTCCATCCATCCCTCCATACATACATACATACCTACAGACATCCATCCAGCCATACATACATACATACATACATACCTACAGACATCCCTCCATCCATACATACATACCTACAGACATCCCTCCATCCATCCATTCATACATACATGCATACATACATACAGACATCCCTCCATCCATCCATCTATACATAGATACAAACATGTATGACAGTGACACAGACAGGCACCGTTAACTGTCAAAATCCTGTCAACATCCACCCATCTATCCATACATGCATACATCCCTCCATACATACATACAGACATCACTTCATCCATCCATCCATCCATCCATCCATCCATACATACAGACATCCCTTCATCCATCCATACATACATACATCCCTCCATACAGAGATGTATAACAGTGACACTTACACCCACTGCTACTGATTGGGTTATATCAGTCAACATCCCTCCATCCATATATACAGAAATCACTTCATCCCTCCACCCATCCCTCCATCCATACATATACATACATGCATACATACAGACATCGATACAAAGATGTATGAAAGTGACACAGACAGCCACTGTTAACTTCTGTCAACATCCACCCATCTGTCCATCCATACAAACATCCCTCCATCCCTCCATCCATACATACAGAGATGAATGACAGTGACACTGACACCCATTGCTCCTGAATGAGTTATTTCAATCAACATCCCTCCATCCATATATACAACAACCCCTTCATCCATCCATTCATACAGACATCCATCCATCCATCCGTCTATACATACATACAAAGATGTATGACAGTGACACAGACAGCCACTGTTAACCACTGTTGACTTCTATGAGTTATAGTGTGTTGGGCTTCCATTAGGGTCTGAGCGGTTGTCGCTCCCGGACGTTTACAGGATGAGGATGAGGATGAGGATGATGATGAGGATGAAGAGTTGAGTAGCGGCTGCCTCTGATCTGTGTGCAGTAAGCTGTTTGTTTAGTCAGTCCGTCAGCGAGCTCTGATATTATTTCCTGAGTGCGAGCTGGAGCAGCTGTATTATATAACCTGCTTATAGATTCTAAAATAAGTACACAAATCTGCCGAGCTGAATCTCCAGCACAGAAGGTTTAATAAATACAGCGTGACTCGAACGCTGACGTCTCAGACGGAGCCTATCCCGGTGCTTTTCCCTCACAGTGCCACGGCTTTGTGGATGTTGCTCACAGCGCAGCTGATTTTATCTAATTGCTCCGCTTCAAGCAAGTTCACCAGCTTTCAGATCAATAGCTTTGATTGCTATTGCTTAGAAAAGACAAAAGAGGAAATGCTGACATCAGCGTGTGTGTGTGTGTGTGTGTGTGTGTGTGGGGGGGGGTGCACCAGGCAAATATAACATTGTTGGAACTAAAACCTGTCTATACACTGTAGGGGCATCATTTACTTGTAAGGACAGCAAACTTTGAATTGTGTGTGTATGTGTGTACCATATGTATATATATATATATATATCCATCCATCCATTATCTTCCGCTTTATCCTTTATTAGGGTCGTGGGGTAATGGGTCCCCATGCCCATCCAGGGGAGAACGTTTTGGGCGCTGGGCCGATACACCCAGGACAGGGCGCCAATCTATCACTGGGCATATATATATATATATATATTATTGTGGGATAAAAAACCTGTCTACACACTGTGGGGGCATCATTGTGTGTGTGTGTGTGTGTGTGTGTGTGTGTATATACCTGGTAAATATAACATTGTGGGAACTAAAACCTGTCTATACATTGTGGGGGCATCCTTTACTTGTAAGGACTGCAAACTTTGAATTGTGTGTCTATGTGTGTACCATATATATATAGATATCCATCCAGCCATTATCTTCCACTTTATCCTCTATTAGGGTCGTGGGGGGGTTCCCCATGCCCATCCAGGGGAGAACGTTTCGGGCACTGGGCAGATACACCCAGGACAGGACGCCAATCTATCGCTGGGCACACACTCACTCACTCACACACTCACTCACACATACACACTCTATATGGGGCAATTTGGAGTTCTCAATTGACGTGATGCATGTTTTTGGACTGTGGGAAGAAACCGGAGAACCTGGAGGAAACCCATGCGGACACGGGGAGAACATGGAAACTCCACCCAGATGGGGATTCGCACCGGGAATCCCTAGTGCTGAGAGGAGAACATGCTAACCACTAAGCCACCGTGCCGCCTATATATATATATATATATATATATATATATATATATATATATATATATATATATATATATATATATATATATATATATATATATATATATATATATATATATATATATATATATATATATATATATATTGTGGGATCAAAAACCTGTCTACACACTGGGGGGGGGGCATCATTGTGTGTGTGTGTGTGTGTGTGTGTGTGTGTGTGTTTGTCAATACCAGGTATATATATGATTGTGGAATGAAAACCTGTCCACACACTGTGGAGGCGTCATTTGCTTGTGAGGACCGCAAAGTTGTATATATATATATATATATATATATATATATATATATATATATATATATATATATATATATGTGTGTGTGTGTGTGTGTGTGTGTGTGTGTGTACCAGATATATATAACATTGTGGTAACGAAAACCTGTTTACACACTGTTGGGGCATCATTGTGTGTGTGTGTGTGTGTGTGTGTGTGTGTGTGTGTGTGTACCAGGTATATATATGATTGTGGGAATGAAAACCTGTCTACACACTGGGGGGGCATCATTTACTTGTGAGGACCGCAAAGTTGTATATATATATATATGTGTGTGTGTGTACCAGATATATATAACATTGTGGTAACGAAAACCTGTTTACGCACTGTTGGGGCTTTTTGTACTTGTGAGGACCGCAAAGTTGTAACAGTGTGTGTGTGTGTGTGTGTGTGTGTGTGTGAAAGAGAGAGAGATGGTCAGGGTGGAAGCTGTGTCGCAAAATAAGACTTTCCAGTTCCTCTTAATGAAGCCCGATTGCAGAGATCATTTTTTTAGCAGAAATAAAACTGAAAGTAACCTGAGCAGCAGCCTCTTAGTAATCAAAGTTTAAAAAAATCCCATAATCCTATTTTAACCAGATCATTTGCATATACATTCAACTAAATGGAAGCTTTGTTCAGAGGATCAGATGATTCCAGCTTCAGGATGCAGCTCGTACTGTATTCACTGTATATACTCACAAAAGTGTCTCTAATGTCTCGACACGGTGGGTGGATCACCCTGAGGTGATGCTCTATTAATGGCGCTGGTGAGGACAAGGGCTCCCCCCAGTGTCTCGACACGGTCGCTCACGGTGACATCATAGACAATGTTCTATTAGAGCAGCCAGTGAGGACAAGGGCTCCCCCCAGTGTCTCGACACGGTCGCTCACGGTCACATCATAGACAATGTTCTATTAGAGCAGCCAGTGAGGACAAGGGCTCCCCCCAGTGTCTCGACACGGTCGCTCATGCCCCTTAAACGATGTTCTATTAGAGCAGCCAGTGTCTCGACACGGTCGCTCATGGTCACATCATAGACAATGTTCTATTAGAGCAGCCAGTGAGGACAAGGGCTCCCCCCAGTGTCTCGATACGGTCACTCATGGTGACATCATAGACAATGTTCTATTAGAGCAGCCAGTGAGGACAAGGGCTCCCCCCAGTGTCTCGACACAGTCGCTCATGCCCATTAGACGATGTTCTATTAGAGCAGCCAGTGAGGACAAGGGCTCCCCCCAGTGTCTCAACACGGTGGGTGGATCACCCTGAGGTGATGCTCTATTAATGGCGCTGGTGAGGACAAGGGCTCCCCCCAGTGTCTCGACACGGTCGCTCACGGTGACATCATAGACAATGTTCTATTAGAGCAGCCAGTGAGGACAAGGGCTCCCCCCAGTGTCTCGACACGGTGGGTGGATCACCCTGAGGTGATGCTCTATTAATGGCGCTGGTGAGGACAAGGGCTCCCCCCAGTGTCTCGACACGGTCGCTCACGGTGACATCATAGACAATGTTCTATTAGAGCAGCCAGTGAGGACAAGGGCTCCCCCCAGTGTCTCAACATGGTCGCTCATGCCCCTTTGACAATGTTCTATTAGAGCAGCCAGTGTCTCGACACGGTCACTCACGGTGACATCATAGACAATGTTCTATTAGAGCAGCCAGTGAGGACAAGGGCTCCCCCCAGTGTCTCGACACGCTCGCTCATGCCCCTTAGACGATGTTCTATTAGAGCAGCCAGTGTCTCGACACGGTCACTCACGGTGACATCATAGACAATGTTCTATTAGAGCAGCCAGTGAGGACAAGGGCTCCCCCCAGTGTCTCGACACGGTCGCTCATGCCCCTTAGACGATGTTCTATTAGAGCAGCCAGTGAGGACAAGGGCTCCCCCCCAGTGTCTCGACACGGTCGCTCATGCCCCTTAGACGATGTTCTATTAGAGCAGCCACTGAGGACAAGGGTTCTCGCCAGTGTCTCGACATGGTAGCTCTTGTCCCTTAGGAGATGTTTTATCAGAACAGCTGGTGACAAAAATGGCTCCCCCCAGTGTCTCGACAAGGCTGCTCTTGCCCCTTAGACGATGTTCTATGAGAGCAGCTGGTGAGGACAAGGGCTCCCCCCAGTGTCTCGACAGAGTTGCTCATGCTCCTTTTGCAATTCTCCATCAGGAGCAGCTGGTGAGGACAAGGGCTCCCCCCAGTGTCTCGACAAGGTAGTTCTTGCCCCTTGAAGATGCTCTATCAATGGTGCTGATGAAGACAAGGGCTCCCCCCAGTGTCTCGACACGGTTGCGCTTGCCCCTTAGAAGATTGTCTATCAATGGTGCTGGTGAGGATAAGGGTTCCCTCTAGTGTTTTGACATGGTGGGTCTTGCCCCTTAGGTGAGGTTCTATCAGAGCAGCCAGTGAGGACAAGGGCTCCCTTAAGTGTCTCGACACATTCACGCCCCTTAGGAGATGTTTTATTGGAGCAGTTGGTGAGGACAAGGGTCCCCCAAGTGACTCAACAAGGTCGCTCTTGCCTCTTAGGTGAGGTTCTATCAGAGCGGTTGGTGAGGACAAGTAGTGAGACATGTTGACTAATGCCCCTGAAGCATTGCTCTATCAGAGCAGTTGGTGAGGACAAGGGCTCCCTCCAGTGTCTCGACATGGTCACTAATGCCCCTGAAGCATTGCTCTATTCGAGCAAATGGTGAGGACAGGGGCTCCCCCCAGTGTCTCGACACGGTCGCCCCTAGACAATATTCTATCAGAGCAGTTGGTAAGGACAAGAGCTCCCCCCAGTGTCTCGACACGGTCGCTCTTGCCCCTTAGAAGATGCTCTATCAATGGTGCTGGTGAGGAGAAGGGCTCCCCCCAGTGTCTCGACACGGTCGCTCTTGCCCCTTAGAAGATGCTCTATCAATGGTGCTGGTGAGGACAAGGGCTCCCCCCAGTGTCTCGACACGGTCGCTCTTGCCCTTAGAAGATGCTCTATCAATGGTGCTGGTGAGGACAAGGGCTCCCCCCAGTGTCTCGACAAGGTCGGTCTTGCCCTTTAAAGATGCTCTATCAATGGCGCTGGTGAGAACAAGGGCTCCCCCAAGTGTCTCGACACGGTCGCTCTTGCCCCTTAGAATATGCTCTATTAATGGCGCTGGTTAGAACAAGGGCTCCCCCAAGTGTCTCGACACGGTCGCTCTTGCCCCTTAGAAGATGCTCTATCAATGGTGCTGGTGAGGAGAAGGGCTCCCCCCAGTGTCTCGACACGGTCGCTCTTGCCCTTTGAAGATGCTCTATCAATGGTGCTGGTGAGGAGAAGGGCTCCCCCCAGTGTCTCGACACAGTGGCTGCAGCAACATAAGGGATGAATCGGTACACCCCCGTTTTTCCTTTTGGTTGAATTCTTTTTGTGTGGGGTGCAGAGGCTCCCTGAGGTAAAATGCGCAGCCGTGTGCATGCGCAGCAGTTGGAGTAGCGCCACCTAAAGCATGGTTGGATTTGTAGCGTTCACATAGCCTTGTTGCATCCGTACTGCATTCCAAAGCTTTCAGTCGATAAGCAGCTTATACAGATCAAGGTCCGACGGCATGTCCCGGATCCTATCCCAGAGCTCATGAGGGTGGGGGGAGGGGGAGGACATATCCTGGGCAGACTCATTCATTCATTCATTATCTCCCGTTTTATCCTCTATTAGGGTGGCGGTGGGGTTCCCCATGCCCATCCAGGGGAGAACGTCTCGGGCGCTGGGCAGATACACCCAGGACAGGACACCAATCTATCACTGGACACACACTCACTCACTCACACACACACACACTCTATATGGGGCAATTTGGAGAACTCAATTGACTTGATCCATGTTTTTGGACTGTGGGAGGAAACCGGAGAACCCGGAGGAAACCCACGCAGACCCGGGGAGAACATGGAAACTCCACCCAGATGGGGATTCGAACCGGGAATCCCTAGCGTCGAGAGGCGAACGTGCTGACCACTAAGCCACCGTGCCGCCCCTGGGCAGACTGTCAGTCCCAAAACAGACCGACAATACCAATGGGGGCAACTTCTGTATCTCTCTGTCAGCTACTAACAGAGGGAGAGTCACTCCCAGGAGAACATGCAAATTCCTCGCCTTGCTCAGAAATCGAAATGTACCCCGTACATCACATAGAGAACATGCCAATGCCTCTAATACGATACGGCCGTGAGGAACGGAATAGATCGTGGTTCTGGCACTGCCCGATCCGGGGGCGTGAGCGCGTATACGATAGCATGAGATGAAGGTTCAGGAAGCCCTGAGAAAACAAACGGGGGGGGGGGGGGGGGGGGGGGGGGGGGGGCTGAGGTGGCAGAGGAACCGGGGGGGGGGGGGGGGGAACGCCGACGAGTTAAACAAACCCGGATGACATCACGGAGCAGATAGGAGACGGGAATGCCGCCGTGTCCCGCCTCCACGCCGTGAGGAAAGGGCTCTGAGGTGAGGAGCTAACCTCAAGGAAAACAGAACAATGGTATGAAAACTGGGGGCAGCACGGTGGCTTAGTTGTTGGCAAGTTCTCCTCTCAGTGCTGGGGATTCCCGGTTCCAATCCCAATCTGGGTGGAGTTTTCATGTTCTCCCCGTGTCCACGTGGGTCTCCTCCAGGTTCTCGGGTTTCCTCCCACAGTCCAAAAACATGGATCAAGGTCAATTGAATTCTCCAAATTGCCCCATATAGAGAGTCTGTGTGAGTGAGTGTGTGTCCAGTGATAGATTGGTGTCATGTTCTGGGTGTATCTGCCTAGCGCCCGAAACGTTCTCCCCTGGATGGGCAAGGGGAACCCCCCCCCCCCGACCCTAATAGAGGATAAAGATGAAGATAATGGATGGATGGGTATGAAAACTGTCCTCCTGCTCTTTAGAACACCCTGCGACCCTGGTTGCAATGGTTGCCACAACTGCTGTAATCCATCCATTATCTTCCGCTTTATCCTGTACTAGGGTCGTTTCGTGTTCTGGGTAGATACACCCAGGACAGGGTGCCAATCTATCACTGGACACACACTCACTCACACAAACACACTCTATATGGCGCAATTTGGACATTTTAATTGACTTTAATTTAGCCAGAGGAAACCCAGGCGGACAAGGGGAGAACATGGAAACTCCACCCAGATTGGGATTCGAATCGGGACTCCCTAACGCTCAGAGGAGAACATGCCAACCACTAAGCCACCGTGCCTCCCTGATGTTTTTTATTCAAAGTGTGGATGACGACCAGCGATGAGGGTTTACTAAATAAATCAATTCAACTCACCCAAAACACGCAGGAGATAAAGCTGTCCCCTGTATCTCCTTCTCATTTAACCCCCCCACCAACCCCACCCACCCCACCCACCCACAGCGCTCATCTCCAGTCTCATATCCCGAGTGGAATGTGCTCCATTGGCCTTGGAGCAACTCTTCCAGATGTAAACACACCAGCGAGGGGGCGGCTCCTGTCCCGTTTGCTCAGTGCTTCAGCTGGACCGCCGAGCAAGTGAAGAAAACGGACGAGGGTCTTTGACCCCCGGCGGCCAGTGTGAGGTTGCGTCCGAGACATTTAGCCGTGATTAATCAGAGCGCATCAATAGCCCCCGAGTGGAGGGTGTGGGAGAGGGGTTTCGGACCATTACAGGGAGCACAGGTCAGCTGGAGAACACACACTGGACCCTGCTGGGATCTCCACCGCACCATTCTTCACTGTTCGTCCAGTGTAGCCACAGCTTGCATCTCCACAGGCTTCAAACAGGCCAGATGCGCTGAGCGTGGAGACGGACGTATGATCACATCAAACAGTTTAGGGATTCAACATGGATCTTGGAATCCAATGGTTCCGTATAGAACAGATTACCAAGGTTGCCATGTCTTCATTTTTACTCTGACACAATCTGTCATTCATTCATTCATTATCTCCCGCTTTATCCTCTATTAGGGTCGCGGTGGGGTTCCCCATGCCCATCCAGGGGAGAACGTTTCGGGTGCTGGGCAGATACACTCAGGACAGGGCGCCAATCCATCGCTGGGCACACACTCACTCACACAGACACACTCTATATGGGGCAATTTGGAGAATTCAATTGACTTGATCCATGTTTTTGGACTGTGGGAGGAAACCGGAGAACCCGGAGGAAACCCACGCAGACACGGGGAGAGCATGGAAACTCCACCCAGATGGGGATTCGAACCGGGAATCCCTAGTGCTGAGAGGAGAACATGCTAACCACTAAGCCACCGTGCCGCCAACAATCTGTCAACACTGTCTATTTCGGTTTAATCTGTAAGCCCTCATAAACAACGGTTGACACAACTACTATAATCCCTCAAGAACAACATAATTGTAACCATTTTACCGGAGATTGTGATAGTTATTGCAACTGTTGTTAATAGGAGATTATAGTAGTTGTGGCAACAATTGTTTATAGTGGATTTTGGTCGCTATAGTGCTCAGTGTTAATAAGAGATTATAAGGGATATATGATATCAAATAATGTTAATAGGGAATTATGGTGGTTGTGGCAACTGTCGTTTTCATTCATTCATTCATTATCTCCCGCTTTATCCTCTAATACGGTCGCGGTGGGGTTCCCCATGCCCATCCAGGGGAGAACGTTTCGGGCGCTGGGCAGATACACCCAGGACAGGGCGCCAATCCATCGCTGGGCACACACTCACTCACACAGACACTCACACAAACACACTCTATATGGGGCAATTTGCAGAACTCAATTGACTTGATCCATGTTTTTGGACTGTGGGAGGAAACCGGAGAACCCGGAGGAAACCCACGCAGACAAAGGGAGAACATGGAAACTCCACCCAGATGGGGATTCGAACCGGGAATCCCTAGCGCTGAGAGGAGAACATGCTAACCACTAAACCACCGTGCCGCCGCAACTGTCGTTTATAAGGGATTATTGTAGTTGTGGCAGCTGTTAGTGAACTGAAAAATATTCCATCCATCCATCATCTTCTGCTTTATCCTCTACTAGGGTCGTGGGGGGTGGGGGGGGTTCCCCATGCCCATCCAGGGGAGAACGTCTCGGGCGCTGGGCAGATACACCCAGGACAGGGCACCAATCCATCACTGGACACACACTCACTCACACAGACACACTCTATATGGAGCAATTTGGAGAACTCAATTGACTTGATCCATGTTTTTGGACTGTGGGAGGAAACCGGAGAACCCGGAGGAAACCCAGGTGGACACGGGGAGAACATGGAAACTCCACCCAGATGGGGATTCGAACCGGGAATCCCTAGTGCTGAGAGGAGAACATGCTAAACCACTAAGCCACTGTGCCGCCCTGAAAAATATTCAAAAAACAAATCGTTCAACCCATCGCATACTTTAGACAGCATCACATGGTTATTATTTTACATCTCCATGGCAACACAGGAGGGTAAATGTATCTGCTACAGTCTACAGTAAGAGGAAACTGTATTCAAATTTAAATGTAACTCCGAAACGTAAATGTCAACTATTACAGTTTGATTGCCTGAATACCAAATAAGCCTAGAAACATTATTCTAGTAATGTATAACTTTAATTAAAGCATAATCCCTGTATATTAATTAATTCCTTAAATAGTTAGATCTAGACCTAGTTATATTAAGTCACGCGAAACAGTTAAAACAATATCACTAGTTATACGCTCTAATATTACAGGATTAGCAAATACCCAAATGTTTAAGGTATTTTTACAAGTAAAAAAGGCTTTATAAGTTATCAAAACATCTTTCCGTCAAAACACCAAATGTATTGAATCGTTTACAAGCAAAGGGTGTGCGATTTATCGAACAACGGCTTAAACCGTTTCAAAAAACCACCTACACCCTACATAGGCTGACTACACGTCTCCTGACATAAAAGCCCTCTGTAGCCTAAACAGTGCCCTATTTTTAAAATCCAAAGTAATTTGGGACTAAGCCTCTGTTCTGTACCGACGTCCCCTTTAAGCCCTTACCAGCAAACCGGGGCGTTTCAAATAGTTCAGTAGTGCTCTAGGTAGCACGCTGGCTTGCCCGTGTTAGCGGTCCGCTAAGCACACTATTTCTCCGTCCTATTTGCTCGGTTTGGAACGCGGCCGCGGTAGGCTTCACGAATAGGCGAAAAGCACGGCGGCTTTCATTGATCGCTCGTTTTGGACAGATTTCCGAAGTCCTCCCGAATCATGGCCGCAGCAGGCGGGTCTGGGACCTGTCCCGTCTCTGGCTGAGCGAGTGAGTGAGCCTAAACAGTGCCCTGTTTTTTAAAATCCATAGTAATTTGGGACTGAGCCTCTGTTTTTTCCGGCTCTATCCCGACGGCCCCTTTAAGACCGTAGCATCAAGCCGGGGCGTTTCAAATAGTTGAGTAGTGCTCTAGGTAGCACGCTGGTTGCTCGTATTAGCGTTCCGCCAGCACACTATCTCTCCGCCCTACTTGCTCGGTTTGGAGCGCGGCCGCGGTTGACGTTCAGCGGGAGGCTTTACGAATAAGCGAGAAGCACGGCAGGTTTCGGTGATCTCGGTGGGATTTCTCGCTCGTTTTTTGGGGGATTTTTTAGAAGGCACCGAATCATGGCTGCTGCAGGCGGGTTTGGGACCTGTCCCGTCTGTGGATGATCGAGAGAGGGAGTCCGAAAGAGGAGCAGCGGAGACAGAGGAGGAGATCGACGGGGAGCCGGAGGACAGCGGGCTGGAAGACACCGGGAGGACGATCCGAGATCTGAATGTGGATTAATAACAACACACTAAACAGCGAGATCTCAACAGAACAACGAGGAGTCTGCTGGAGAGAAAGGTGGGAGGCCGGTTACATATAATAAAGGATTGCTGGTGTTTTATGTTGATAATATAATGAAGGATTAATGCATAAAGGCTTGTTGTTTTATGTTTATAATATAATGGATTGATGCATATGATGGACTGTTGTTGTTGTTGTTTTACCCAAGTTGTTATAATACAATGAAGGAAAAATGCATATAACGAATAATATAATAATATAATAACATAGGATGATAATAATATAATGGATTGTTGTTGTTTTACGCAAGTTGTTATAATCTAACGAACGATTAATGCCTATAATGAATAATCTAATAATATAAGATAATATTATGATGAAGTATAATGAGTAATATAATAATATAATGAAGGATTGTTGTTGTTTTACGCAAGTTGTTATAATATAGTGAAGGATAAATGCATGTAATGAAAAAAAAAAATATATATATAATAACATAGGATAATATAATGAAGGATGGTTGTTGTTTTACGCAAGCTGTTATAATATAACGAACGATTAATGCATATGATGAATAATATAATAATAATAATAATAATATAGAATAGTAATATGATGGAATTTCATATAATGAATAATATAATAATATAATGAAAGATTAATGCATATAATGAATAATATAGGATGATAATAGTATGGATTAATGCATATAATTGATGATATAATGAAGGATGAATTCATATAATGAATAATATTATAATATATGAATATAGGATAATATAAGGTAGGATTAATGCATATAATAGATAATGTAGGATATTAATATAATGAAGGGTTTATTTATATAATGAATAATATAATAATGTAGGATAATAAGATAGTAAAGGATGTATTTATATAATGATGGATTGTTGTTGTTTTATGGAAGTTGAGGCTGATTTGCTTAAACTGGCGAATTTGCACGGTTAACGGTGCTAGCTCGTTAGCTCCCGTTCCATCGAGCCAGCGCTGGAATAACCTCGACTTTCACTTATCTAGCACGTTTGGTTACCTGTTTAACGTTTCTCCGTTAGTTATAACCCACAAATTACAGCTGAAAACGGAATAATAACACGCAGAGGGGCTTTTAAAGCGGCCTAACTAATCGAGCTAACCGCGAGCTAGCCGCGTTAGCTTGTTCTAAGATCAAAGCAGCAGAACCTCATTAGAACCCGTTACAGCGTCCCAACAGAACCGAGCCTTAATAAGAAACACTAAATAAGTTTACTATTTACTTTATTCATCAATCTAGCGAATTGGACCTAAACGTAACTCTGGGTCTTGTGTACTGAGTCAGGGAACGTGGAACAAGCCGAAGTTAAACGTTAAACATTTATAATAATATATATATGTTTTTTAGAAAACGCTCGTAATCCGTAGTTGAGAAGAAACGTAAATACTGCGGTCTGACTTGCCCATGCCCATCCTAACAGAACCGGTTTTAAACTAAATAAGTTTATTATTCACTTATTATTCATTAATCTTTTAAACAGCTCTGGGTTTGCGTACTGAGTCAAGCGTGGAATAAGCCGAACGTTAATAATAATATATAATGTTTTTTCAAGTTAAGTCCTGGCGTGCTTATTTATTATTTAAACACTTTTATGTCCAGGTGTGCGTATTATATTAGTTGTGGACTGTAGAAGTAAGCGCTCACGGTAATCCGTACGTTGCCGTTGAGAAGAAACGTAAATAGTGCGGTCGGGGAGTAACAGTAGTGCGTACAGAACCGAGCCGAAACTCTAAGTTTATTCCTCACTATTAGTGTCAGCGAATTGGACCTAAACTTATCTCTGGGGGGGTTTTTAAACCTCGAAGGGGGTCCAGGCGTGCGTAGTTGTGGACTGTAGAAGTAAGCGCTCACGGTAATCCGTACGTTGCCGTTGAGAAGAAACGTAAATGGTGCGGTCGGGGAGTAACAGTAGTGCGTACAGTGCTCTGGTGGGGGGGGGGGGGGTCCCATGCCCATGCCCATCCTAATAGAACCGAGCCTTAATAGAAACACTAAATAAGTTTATTATTTACTTTCTTCATTAATCTAGCGAATTGGACCTAAACGTAGCTCTGGGTCTTGTGTACTGAGTCAGGGAACGTGGAATAAGCCGAACGTTATATAATAATATATAATGTTTTTAAACCTCGAAGTTAAGTCTGACTTGGGGTTTTAAACTTATCTTTTAAACATTTAAACACTTTCCAGGTGTGCGTATTATATTAGTTGTGGACTGTAGAAGTAAGCGCTTACTGTAATCCGTACGATGCCGTAGAGAAGAAACGTAAATACTGCGGTCTGGGAGTAACAGTAGTGCGTACAGTGCTCTGGGGGATCCCATGCCCATCCCCATCCTAATAGAACCAAGCCTTAATACTTAACACTAAATAAGTTTATTATTCACTTTATTCATTTAATATTCATTAATCTAGCGAATTGGACCTAAACGTAACTCTGGGTCTTGTGTACTGAGTCAGGGAACGTGGAACAAGCCGAACGTTATACAATAATATATGTTTTTAAACCTCGAAGTTAAGTCTGACTTGGGTTTTAAACTTATCTTTTAAACATTTAAACACTTTTCAAATGTCCAGGTGTGCGTATTATATTAGTTGTGGACTGTAGAAGTAAGCGTTCACGGTAATCCGTACGTTGCCGTTGAGAAGAAACGTAAATAGTGCGGTCGGGGAGTAACAGTAGTGCGTTCAGCGCTCTGTCCTCTACTAGTTTCACCGGCGGGGGGGGGACCGAGCCTTAACACTTAACACTAAATAAGTTTATTATTCACTTTATTCATTTAATATTCATTAATCTAGCGAATTGGACCTAAACGTAACTCTGGGTCTTGTGTACTGAGTCAGGGAACGTGGAACAAGCCGAACGTTATACAATAATATGTTTTTAAACCTCGAAGTTAAGTCTGACTTGGGGTTTTAAGCTTATTTATTAAACATTTAAACACTTTCCAAATTTCCAGGTGTGCGTATTATATTAGTTGTGGACTGTAGAAGTAAGCGTTCACGGTAATCCGTACGTTGCCGTTGAGAAGAAACGTAAATAGTGCGGTCGGGGAGTAACAGTAGTGCGTACAGCGCTTTTTCGTCCCAAATCAGTATGAAATTGCACAGTGTGGTCGACAACTAAGATAAGGGGACGCTGTGATTGGTGGATTGTTGATAAACCTCGAGGTTTAATGATCTGTGGAAGCCAGAAGCAAAAGTAGGTCGACATTCCACCTTCACACCCGCATGAGCTCGTTGGACATGTTTTTATAACATCATGGACTCGATTACATAATGTCTTATGTAGCAATATCCGCACACTCTGGGTTTAGTGGACTTCTCCTCCTCCATCTCTCATGATCAGCCTCTACTCCTGAATCCCATTAGTACCTCCATCCATCCATTATCTTCTCCTTTGTGCTCTACAAAGGGGGGGGGGGTTCCCCATGCCCATCCAGGGGAGAACGTTTCGGGCGCTGGGCAGATACACCCAGTACAGGACGCCAATATATCGCTGGACACACTCACACACCAACATTCTCTATATGGGGCAATTTGGAGACCTTGGGGCGGCACGGTGGTTTAGTGGTTAGTATGTTCTCCTCTCAGCACTAGGGATTCCCGGTTCGACTCCCCATCTGGGTGGAGTTTCCATGTTCTCCCCGTGTCCGCGTGGGTTCCCTCAGGGTTCTCCGGTTTCATCCCACAGTCCAAAAACATGGATCAAGGTCAATTGAATTCTCCAAATTGCCCCATATAGAGTGTGTTTTTGTGTGAGTGAGTGTGTGTTCAGTGATAGATTGGCGTCCTGTCCTGGGTGTATCTGCCCAGCGCCTGAAACGTTCTCCCCTGGATGGGCATGGGGAACCCCCCCCCCCTTACGACCCTAATGGTGGATAGATGAATTGACCTTGATCCATGTTTTTGGACTGTGGGAGGAAACCAGAGAACACGGGGAGGACATGGAAACTCCACCCAGATTGGGATTCGAACCGGGAATCCCCAGCGCTGAGAGGAGAACATGCCAACCACTAAGCCACCATGCCACCCCCCATTAGTACCTGATTTTATATATAATGCTGTGTGCTCCACATGTGGGGTGTGTAAACTGATGACAGAATACTCACTGCCAAATATGTGCATCTATTAGTTCATTTTGGGATCTTGCATATTGATATTGGCAATTTGTCTGTGGGGTGACTGATTACTGTTGCACTATCAATCTGAAGGTTGTGGGCTTAAATCCTAGTCTCAATGAATCCACCATTGTGGGTTCCTGATCAAGGCCCCCAACCCTCACCGCTCCAGGGGGCCACATGGTGAACCCTGTGCCCCGATCCCATCCATTAAGATGGGGTACTTGTAAGTCGCCCTGGATAAAAGCGTCTGCTGTATGACCTCATGTCAGTGTATTGTCTGGTGGGTGGGTTTGTGGGTGGTGCTGGTGGTTGGATGGATAGTAAGTGCACTATTTTATGGTATATGGAAATATTTGTTTACATCAGCACACAGACTTAAAAGCTTCCGTTCCTAATAATTACTAAACTGTTAATTAACACAATTCTACTTCAAGGCAACCCCCAAAATGCTGATTCATAAGCTGTTATATAATAATTCATTCATTATCTTCCGCTTTATCCTCTATTAGGGTTACATTACATTTACATTTAGTCATTTAGCAGACGCTTTTATCCAAAGCGACTTATAAATGAGAACACCACAAGTCAGAAGCCATGGAGAAAACCAACTATACTGTAAATTCATCAAACCTGATTGTTATTCGAAGCTGCTCCCCCCCCCCCCCTTTTTTTTTTTTTTTTTTCTACAACAGGTATTTGTTAAAGAGATGCGTCTTAAGTAGTTTCTTAAAACTGTTTAGTGATTCTGCCTTACGGACAGAGTTGGGAAGAACGTTCCACCATTCTGCAGTGGTGAACGCCACAGAGTGAGAATTAGCTCCTCGGTGAGGTGGAACCGCCAGGCGGCGATCATCACTGGAGCGAAGTGAACGAGTCGGAGTGTAATTTGAAATGATGGAGTGAAGGTAGGAGGGGGAAGATCCAGAAATGGTTCTGTATTCCAGAGTCAGTGACTTGTACTGAATGCGAGCAGCTACAGGAAGCCAATGGAGGGAAGTGAGTGATGGAGTGACATGAGTTCTTGGGGGTTAAACACGAGTCGGGCTGCAGAGTTTTGAATTAGTTGAAGAGGTCTGATTGTGGAAGTTGGGATACCGGCAAGTAGTGCATTACAATAATCAAGCCGGGATAAGACTAGGGCTTGAACAAGCAGTTGGGTAGCATGTTCAGTCAAAAAGGGTCTGGTTGCGGTGGGGTTCCAGGGGAGAACGTCTCGGGCGCTGGGCAGATACACCCAGGACAGGGCGCCAATCTATCACTGGGCACTGTTGTATAATAATAATAATAATTTTTATTTATATAAAAATTCTCAAAAACGCTTTACGAAACGAATAGAGCAGTCAATTATTAAAACACGCAAGACATTAGCGCAGTTATACAGTAAGAAAAGCAAAATTAAAAAGCAGAAACAGAAATAAAATATCAAAATTAATTAAATTAGATTAGAGGTTAAAAGCGATCCGAAGCAGATAATACACAATGTTAAATAATAACCAATAAAATGTAAAAATGCCCCTGATTTAGGATTGATTACTATGGGGGTGGCACGGTAGCTTAGTGTTTAGCATGTTCTCCTCTCAGCACTAGGGATTCCCGGTTCGAATCCCCATCTGGGTGGAGTTTCCATGTTCTCCCCGTGTCCGCGTGGGTTTCCTCCGGGTTCGCCGGTTTCCTCCCACAGTCCAAAAACATGGATCAAGGTCAATTGATTTCTCCAAATTGCCCCATATACTATAGAGTGTGTGTGTGTTTATGAGTGAGTGAGTGTGTCCAGTGATAGATTGGCGTCCTGTCCTGGGTGTATCGGCCCAGCGCCCAAAACGTTCTCCCCTGGATGGGCATGCGGAACCCGACCGTGACCCTAATAGAGGATAAAGTGGAAGATGATGGATATTACTTTGGATAACATTAAAGCGGTGCATAATAATATTTAGATCTGATAAAGTCTTATATGGAGGGAGTGTTGCCCTTACATAACCCTATGTTTCTGTGTTATGGAATGGATTTACAGTAATGATGACGCTGTTTTAATCTTATCAGATTGAGCT
>JAFMOC010000795.1:42500-55000 GCA_019802505.1 Corydoras sp. C115
ACCAGTGATAGATTGGTGCCCTGTCCTGGGTGTATCTGCCCAGCGCACGAAATGTTCTCTCCTGGATGGGCATGGAGAACCCCCCCGCGAACCTAGTAGAGGATAAAGTGGAAGACAATGGATGGATGGATGGATGGGATCCATCCAAAAGGGACCCACAGAGTGCCCTGATGGTTTAGTTAACATCGTGGTGTTAAAGGCCACCACAGCTGCTACGTTACTCTTAAGCCTCTAAGTCAACGTTTGGCTCGTCACACCGTCACCTTTATGGGAAGCAAAATGCCGGCGTTCCATTTGGTTCTATGGTCTCGAAGATCTGGCAGCGTCAGCGACTAGATATCACCCAGCTGAGAGATAAGCAGCTCAGCGCAGAGCACGCTTCACAGTTTGACCTACATTCCATCACTACGGGTTGGGGGTCTTTCTCGTCCTCACCAGCAGGGGTCCGGCTGCCGACGTGGTGCGAACGTCCCGAATCCGAGATCACATTAAACGGAACCTACAGTCTCCAGCGCGTTGTCCTCCCTCCATCCTGGCTTCGATTTACGAGCACGCCGGCGCATATCGTTCCGTAGCCACACCGCAGGCGGGGACGCTGACTGCGTCATATTTTATGAGCAGGCTTCGCAGGCGGCGGTGTAAAGGCAGGACGGGAGGGTCGGCGGTGCGCGGCAGGTCGTTAAGGATGCTTTGTGCGCACCTGGAAGATCTGCTGGCGTCACCAACTATTTGGAGTTGAGTCTCCTGAAAGCTGCTGTAACCGGATTTTTCTTTTTTCAAGGTCAGTTTTTTTTTAATAAATACAGTGCACTCTAGAGCTGCAGCTAACCATTATTTTCATCATAAAATAACAGTGGCTTAGTGGGTTAGCATGTTCTCCTCTCAGCGCTAGGGATTCCTGGTTCAAATCCCAATCTGAGTGGAGTTTCCATGTTCTCCCCGTGTCCGCGTGGGTTTCCTCCGGGTTCTCCGGTTTCCTCCCACAGTCCGAAAACATGGATCAAGGTCAATTGAGTTCTCTAAATTGCCCCATATAGAGTGTGTCTGTGTGAGTGTATGCCCAGCGATAGATTGGCGCCCTGTCCTGGGTGTATCTGCCCAGCGCCAGAAACGTTCTCCCCTGGATGGGCATGGGGAACCCCACTGCGACCCTAATAGAGGATAAAGCGGAAGACAGCTTTATCTAAGAAGTGGTTAGCATGTTCTCCTCTCAGCGCTAGGGATTCCCGGTTCGAATCCCAATCTGAGTGGAGTTTCCATGTTCTCCCCATTCGGTTCTCCCCGTTCGGTTTCCTCCCACAGCCCAAAAACATGGATCAAGTCAATTGAGTTCTCCAAATTGCCCCATATAGAGCGCCCGAAACGTTCTCCCCTGGATGGGCATGGGGAACCCCCCCGCGACCCTTTCATCCATCCATTATCTTCAGCTTTATCCTCTATTAGGGTCGCGGTGGGGTTCCCCATGCCCATCCAGGGGAGAATGTTTCCGGCGCTGGGCAGATACACCCAGGACAGGGCGCCAATCTATCGCTGGGCACACACTCACTCACACAGACACACTCTATATGGGGCAATTTGGAGAACAAAATTGACTTGATCCATCTTTTTGGACTGTGGGAGGAAACCGGAGAACCCGAAGGAAACCCACGCAGACACGGGGAGAACATGGAAACTCCACCCAGATTGGGATTCGAACCGGGAATCCCTAGTGCTGAGAGGAGAACATGCCAACCACTAAGCCACCGCGACCCTAATAGAGGATAAAGCGGAAGATAATGGATGGATTAATCGGCCGATTCTTTTTTTCGATTAAACGATGAATCGGTTAAATTGAGTGCTGGAGTTTCCATGTTCTCCCCGTGTCCGCATAGGTTTCCTCCGGGTTCTCCGGTTTCCCCCCACAGTCCAAAAACATGGATCAAGTCATCTGAGTTCTCCAAATTGCCCTATATAGAGTGTGTTTGTTTGAGTGAGTGTGTGCCCAGCAATGGATTGGTGTCCTGTCTTGGGTGTATCTGCCCAGCGCCCGAAACGTTCTCCCCTGGATGGGCATGGGGAACCCCCCACCGCGACCCTAATAGAGGATAAATCGGAAGATAATGGTGTTTTATGAGTTGTCACAGCCCACAATTACACAACCCTCTCTCTGCATCAATCACTGGTGTTGCTGCTTTGGGCTTGTTTGTAAAGAGGATGTAGTCCAAAAACATGGACCAAGGTCAATTGAATTCTCCAACTTGCCCCATATAGAGTGTGTCTGTGTGAGTGAGTGAGTGTCCAGTGATAGATTGGCGTCCTGTCCTGGGTGTATCTGCCCAGTGCTCGAAACCTTCTCCCCTGGATGGGCATGGGGAACCCCCCCCCCCACGACCCTAGTAGAGGATGAAGCGGGAGATAATGGATGGATGGAATAACTCTATTGTAAGCTGGTGTGCTGAGGGTGTGGCTCAAACTTCGGTGCTGTTGCTTAATGTACAGCATGGGACTCGTATACAGGACTCGTTATGTAATTAAGGTGGAGCGATAATTACCAGCCTCTTACATTAAGTCGTGTACTTGTGCTTTGCGTTTGAAGGATTGTTTTTGCTTTGTTTTGTTTTGTTTTGTGTGTGTGATGAGTGCGTAACGGTGATTTATTTCGGCGGTCGTGTCGGCAGGTTACCGGTGGGTCTCAGGTGTGGCCGCAGTGGTGCGGCAGATGTGACTCACTCGGTGGTTCCGTGTCGAGCAAACGGCTCGTTGTGGCGGAACTACAATTAAAATTCACACCCTTTAATATCTCATTGAAATGAGCTTCGATTACGCCACACGTTCTCCTGCAATGGAACTACATCCATTCATTCATTCATTCATTATCTCCCGCTTTATCTTCTATTAGGGTCGCGGTCGGGTTCCCCATGCCCATCCAGGGGAGAACGTCTCGGGTGCTGGGCAGATACACCCAGGACAGGACGCCAATCTATCGCTGGGCACACACTCACTCACACAGACACACTCTATATGGGGCAATTTGGAGAACTCAATTGACCTTGATCCATGTTTTTGGACTGTGGGAAGAAACCGGAGAACCCGGAGGAAACCCACACAGACATGGGGAGAACATGGAAACTCCACCCAGATTGGGATTCGAACCGGGAATCCCAAGTACTGAGAGGAGAACATGCTAACCACTAAGCCACTGTTCCGCCCTCGCGTTACTTTTTTCTGGATGGAATTTCCATGTTCTCCCCGTGTCCGGGTTTTCTCCGGGTTCCTCCCACAGTCCAAAAACATGGATCAATGTCAATTGAATGCTCCAAATTGCCCCATATAGAGTGTGTCTGTGTGAGTGAGTGTGTGCCCAGCGATAGGTTGGCGCCCTGTCCTGGGTGTATCTGCCCAGCGCCCGAGATGTTCTCCCCTGTATGGGCATGGGGAACCCCCCCGCGACCCTAATAGAGGATAAAGCGGGAGATGATGAATGAATGAATGATACATTGGCACCCTGTCCTGAATGCATTTGCCCAGCGCCCAAAATGTACCCCCCTGGATGGGCATGGGGACCCCACCGTGACCCTAGTAGAGGATTAATCCATCGCTGGGCGGCACTACATCCACCATTAAATTGCCCTCATCTTCTATGATGGAGATCTGGACCACCGTGTCATCTCCTCCCGGGGTTCTGGTCTGGACTGTGGTGGACGATCCTTATGTGAGAATAACGTCTCATGTTCCCTGAACCACGCTTTCACACTTTGGCTTGTTGACTCCCTGCATTGGCGACACGGTGGCTTAATGGTTGGCATGTTCTCCTCTAAGTGCTAGGGATTCAGTTCGAATCCCAATCTGCTCCGGGTTCTCCACTTTCCTCCCGCAGTCCAAAAACATGGATCAAGGTCGAATGAATTCTCCAAATTGCCCCATATAGAGTGTGTATATGTGAGTGAGTGTGTGCCCAGCAATAGGTTGGCGTCCTGTCCTGGGTGTACCTGCCCAGTACCCGAAATGTTCTCCCCATGGATGGGCATGGGTAACCCCACCCCCCACGACCTAATAGAGGATAAAGCTGAAGATAATGGATATGGATGGATGGAATCCCACATTGTCATTTTGGTGAAGACCCAATGATTGTTTAACCTGCTGGTTCTTCCAGCCATCCATGATCCTCTACTAGGGTCGCAAGGGGGTTCCCCATGCCCATCCAGGGGAGAACGCTCCGTCTCGTTCCGTTCAACCCGCTCTTATTATTATTTTATTCAGCGTTGACGAAGCTCTGAAGGTGATGTAAGCGGTTTGATACTGAAATTCGTTGCCGACTCTTTTCATAATCGATTTTATATCGATTTTACCGATTCATTGTTTCATCCCTATGATGATGATATTGATGGTATTGAGTACACTCGGTTATAAGGTGTTCGGAACATACAGTGGGGTGAAGGGTCATCAGGAGATGCTGTGGTCAGCTTCGTTTAGCAGATGATTATTTATTAACCAAATGACACAGAGCTTTGGAAGTGTGATCTGTAAATGATCTGAAGGGAGTGTTCTAACAGAGGTATGAATGTTAATGAGTGAGAGTGTTCAGCTCTCTGATCAGGTCACTGAGACCGAACGTTCCTGAAGGTTCTCTCTGTAGAACATCAGGACGATCAGAACTCTCTTAACTGAGCATGCTGCTCGGCTGTTAGTCTAAGCCCTCAGCCTATCCCGGCTATTTACTGTACTGTTTATGTAGTGCTTGCCAAAACCCACCAGCACCTTGTTAAAGGAGAACCTCCACCTATCTGTGAAACCTGCCATACACCTGTGTGAGTGTGTGTATGTGTGTGTGTGTGTATGTGATTGTTTGAATGTGTGTGTTTGTGTGTATATGTAATTGTTTGAATGTGTGTGTGTGTTTCTGTGTGTATGTGATTGTTTGAATGTGTGTGTGTGTTTGTGTGTGTATGTGTGTGCGTGTGTTTTTTTTGTTTGTGTGTGCGTGTGTGTTTGTGTATTTATGTGTGCGTGTGTGTTTTTGTTTGTGTATTTGTGTTTGTGTATTTGTGTGCGTGTATGTTTGTGTGTTTGTGTGCGTGTGTATGTATTTGTGTGCGTATGTATGTATTTATGTGTGCGTGTGTGTTTTTGTTTGTGTGTGCGTGTGTATTTGTGTGTGCATTTGTATTTATGTGTGTGTGCATTTGTATTTGTGTGTGTTTTTTTTGTGTGTGTGTGTGTGTGTGTGTGTTTTTTTTGTTTGTGTGTGCATGTTTTTTTTTTTGTTTGTGTGTGCATGTGTTTTTGTTTGTGTGCGTGTGTGTTTTTGTGTGTGTGTGTGTGTTTTTATTTGTGTGTGTGTGTGTTGTTTTTGTTTGTGTGTGTGTATTTTTGTTTGTGTGTGTGTGTTTTTGTTTGTGTGTGCGTGTGTGTTTTTGTTTGTGTGTGTGTTTTTGTTTGTGTGTGTGTGTGTGTGTTTGTGTGTGTGTGTTTGTTTGTGTGTGCGTGTGTGTCTTTGTTTGTGTGTGTGTGTTTGTTTGTGTGTGCGTGTGTGTCTTTGTTTGTGTGTGCGTGTGTGTGTGTGTGTGTGTGTGTGTGTGTGTGTTTTCCTGAGACTGTGTGCCAAATGTTTAATTACTGTAAAAGGCCAAAGGAAACGTGGCTGCAAATGGCATTTAGACTAATGGCCACACGTCGGCTTCTGAAGGTCGCTTGTTGTGATTTTCAGGAATCTCGGCGCGAGAGTGAGCGTCTGTCTCGCCGCCCGTAGCTATTTAGTGCGCTATGCATAAAGATGAAGGTCATTTGAACTGCGTGAGGAGCAACGGCATGTGTTTTCTGGCTGCCAGCTCGTACCAATTCCCTTCTGATGCTTCTCTTTATTTTCTGCTTGAATTGGAAGCTGGGCAGCATGGTGGTTTAGTGGTTCTCCTCTCAGCGCTAGGGATTCCCGGTTCAAATCCCCATCTGGGTGGAGTTTCCATGTTCTCCCCGTGTCTGCGTGGGTTTCCTCCGGGTTCTCCGGTTTCCTCCCACAGTCCAAAAACATGGATCAAATTAATTGAGCTCTCTAAATTGCCCCATATAGAGTATTGTCTGTGTGAGTGAGTGTGTGCCCAGCGATGGATTGGCGTCCTGTCCTGGGTTTGTCTGCCCGGCGCCTGAGACGTTCTCCCCTGGATGGGCTTTGGGGAACCCCCCACCGCGACCCTAATAGAGGATAAAGCGGGAGATAATGAATGAATGAGTCAAAGTGAAGTAGGCTTTATTGTCTTTCCTTCTTCATGTTCTATCATACTTCTTCTTCTTACGTTCCTTCTTCTTCGGTTACAAGACTTTATGACATTTAGACATAAAACAAGGAAAATGAAATTCTTGATGTAACTTCTTCAGTTAAAAAAAGTTGTTCTTATGTCTTCTTCTATGATTCTTCTTGACTGAAAGGCAATTCTTCTTCTTCTTCTTCTTCTAACTTCTTCTTCTTATAATCTTCTTAATCTTAATCTTCTTAATTCTTCTTCTTAATAAATAGTCTTCTAACTTCTAACTTCTTCTTAATAATAACTCTTCTTCTTCTAGTCTTCTTCTTCTAATCTTAATAATAAAGTAATCTTCTTCTTCTTCATTATCTTCTTCTTCTTCTTCTTAGGGTCGCTTCTTCTTCGTCTCGGGCGCTTCAGATTCTTCAGGACAGGGCTTCTTCTTCTTCATCTTCTTCTTCTTCTTCACACTTCACTTCTTCTCAAACACACTCTATCTTCAATTTCTTCTTCTTCAATTCTTCTTCTTCTTTTTGGACTGTCGAGAACTTCTTCTTCTTCTTCTTCTTCTTCTTCTTCCCAGATGGGGATTCTTCCGGGAATCTTCTTCTTCTTCATTCTAACCTTCTTCTTCTTCTTCCACCCAAGTAATAAATCTTAAAAATATCTTATATATAAGTAATCTTAATCTTCTTTTAACTTCTTCTAGACCTTCTTTTGAGTTTTTTTCTTCTTAATTTTTACACTCAAAGGCACTCTATAGTGGGCAAAAAAAAGAGTCTTGTGTGCAATGAGATCAATTAACTTAGATCCGGATGTTTTTGGAACGAGTGCAGGGATTCAGCAACCGCCTGGAGATAACCCTGGTTTTTGAAACCTCGTGGCGTTGAACGGGAAGACTTCTAGTTCAAGTTCAAGTTATTTATTTCTATAGCGCTTTTTACAAACAGTACATTGTCACAAAGCAGAACAGAATGGAAGCCCTAAGCCCCCAAAGAGCAAGCCGAAGCGACAGTGGCAAGAAAAAACTCCCTGTTATGTTGATATCTAAGGAAGAAACCTGTGCAAGACTCAAGTGGGGGAATCATAATAAATATGAGCGGCCAACACTATACTTCTGTATACACACTATACTTCTGTATACACACTATACTTCTGTATACACACTAAAATATAGATCTTCTTCCTGAGTTTGAGTTTTGCTGAAAGGGTGCAAATCTGGTGTGTGTTCTTCATTTTATTGCTCATATGAAGGTTATATGAATAGTGCAAAAAAAAAGAGTTCTTGGTGTGGGCATGGATTTATGGATTTAATGAATTGGAAGCTGACTTCGTCTCGAGGGTGTGGGTCGCGTTTGAGCTTCATCCAGTTAGAGAATGGAGCTGAGTGGAAATCTGGAGAATTGACATCTTACCAGGAGGGTGGATTGAGTGCTTTTTGAAAGTCTTTCGTGCGTGTGTTGGCTCGAAGCCGTCTCTACACCCCGCCACGAGTAATTTAAATATAAGCGCTTTTTAATAAGCACCCCCGATGGGCGTGGCCGTCTCATAATGAGCTTGTACTGAATTCAAAACCTTCTAAACCCCGGAGAAGAGCACCGCCGACTGAACACCTCTCCAGACGTCAACGGTCAGACGTGGGTCTCTATCTCGGTATGTTGATCATCTTAAGGACAGACACACTCTATATGGGGCAATTTGGAGAATTCCATTGACCTTGAATCAGACTGTGGGGGAAACCGGATCCTCCTTGAGCGGAAACCCATGTGGACACGGGGTTGTCCAACACCACGGAACCCTGAATAGAACTGTATACGCTATTAAATCTGACTGCAGAGGGTAGCAGCTGAACACAAATCCGTGTGCACACTTTACTGGTGTGTGTTCTCATTCACACTCACATGGAGAACCTCATGGAGCAGCGCATTGAGTCCAGGTAGCTGCATCACTGAAACAGCAGCGCTGTGTGTGAATTTAGAACCCCCGATGGGCGTGGCCGTCTCGTAATGAGGTGTGTACTGTTCAGGTACATTTCTGGCGACGGAGAACCCAGGTGCACCGCCGACTGAAAACCACCTCTCAGTCAGACGTTGGTCTCTATCTCGGTGGTGGATCATCAACACAGACGCGTGTCCAACACCACGGAACCCTGAATAGAACTGAACGCTATTAAATCTGACTGCATTTGTACTGAGAACGCAGATCCATAGAACCCACTATACTGTGAGTTCTCCATTCACACTCACATGGAGAACCTCATGGAGCAGCGCATTGAGTCCAGGTAGCTGCATCACTGAAACAGCAGCGCTGTGTGTGAATATAGCACCCCCTATGGGCGTGGCCGTCTCGTATTTCTGGCGACGGAGAACCCAGGAGCACCACCGACTGAAAACCACCTCTCCAGACGTCAACAGTCAGACGTGGGTCTCTATCTCGGTGGTGGATCATCAACACAGACGCGTGTCCAACACCACGGAACCCATGTCCATCCAGGGGAGAACGTTTCGGGCGCTGGGCAGATACACCCAGGAGAGGACGCCGATCTATCACTAGGTGCACACACTCACACAAACACACTCTATATGGGGCAATTTGGAGAATTCAATCGACCTTGATCCATGTTTTTGGACTGTGGGAGGAAGCCGGAGAACCCGGAGGAAACCCATGTGGACACGGGGAGAACATGGAACATGGAAACTCCACCCAGATGTGGATTCGAACCGGGAATCCTGGGAGAACATGCAAACCACCAAGTCACCGTGCCGCCCTACTTCAATATATTTATTATTTTTTTTGTACAGTGCATGACCTGAAGGCAAGAACCGTCATTTGAGGTTAATTGATCAGTGTGTGTGTGTGTGTGTGTGTGTGTGTGTGTGTGTGTGTGTGTGTGTGTGTGTGTGTGTGTGTGTGTGTATATATGTGTGTGTGTGTGTGGAAAGCTCATGGCTGCTTTTGTGTCAGTGGAAAGAAAAAACGAAAACCATGACTGAATGTCAGCGCGCTGATTATGAACCGCAAATGTCAGAACAGATGAGATACGGAGGTCCCTGCAGTCGAGGGAAGGAACATCAACAGCTTTCTGGCGCACAGGCTTTGTGTTCTGTGTTCCTGCCCCACTAACCCCCCCCCCCTCCCCCTCCCCCAGCATAACTGCAAATCAGACCGCAGACCGCTTTCTCTCGCTATATAAAACTTCGGAACATTTGAACGTTCCGGTTAATCGAACGTAGCGCGAGAACCGGCAATTAAAAATTGATGGACGGTTAGTAAAAGCCGTAGCGGATGTTTACAAGCGGCTCTAATGGAATCCAACGAGTCTTCCAGCGGATTTAAACCCGGACCTAGACTTCTGACAGGCATTATGATGTAAATAATCTGTTCTTTTATATTGAAATGTTTTGTTGTAATCTACACTGTGAAAGGCAGAACGATTTGTGTGTGTAGATGACTGAAGTTGTGTAGACAGGTTTGGGTTTTCAGGACCGACGTGTGGCTTTGATACGGCACCCTGAAGCAATGAGGGTTAAGGCTCTTACTCAAGGACCAACATTTGTATTTTCCACTGAACTACCACACCTTATATATATATATGTGTGTGTGTGTGTGTGTATATATATATATATATATATATATATATATATGTATATATATATATATATATATATATATATATATATATATATATAGCACTAGGGATTCCCGGTTTGAATGCCAATCTGGGTTTCCTCCGGGTTCTCCGGTTTCTTCCACAGTCCAAAAACATTTGCCCCATATAGAGGGTGTTTTGGGTGAGTGAGTGTGCCCAGTGATAGATTGGCGCCCTGTCCTGGGTGTATCTGCCCAATGCCCGAATATATATCCAGGACAGGACACCAATCTATCGCTAGGCACACACTCACTGACAGACACACTCTATATGGGGCAATTTGGAGAACTCAATTGACTTGATCCATGTTTTTGGACTGTGGGAGGAGACCGGAGAACCCGGAGGAAACCCACGCGGACACGGGGAGAACATGGAAACTCCACCCAGATGGGGATTTGAACGGGAATGCCTAGCGCTGAGAGGCGAACATGCTAAACCACTAAGCCACCGTGCCGCCTTATATATATATATATATATATATATATATATATATATATAAATAAATTTACACCTTGATTTATACACGGACACTTTGATTTATATATTTGTTTATTAAAAACAAATTAGTAATAATAATCTGGTCTTCCGTGACGTCATCTAGTCTGGTTTTTAAAATGTATGCCGATCGCTAAGTGACGGGATTCCGGTTTCTGTAACGCTCACATACTGCCGTCTAGTGGCCAGACTACAGAACAAAACTTATCAATGACATTTGCATTTCCATTACATTTAGTCATTTAAAAGACGCTTTTATCCAAAGCCACCTACAAATGAGAACATCACAAGTCAGTAGTTAAGAAGAAACCAGCTACACTGTAGAATTATCAAACCTGATCGTTATATGATGCTGCGGCCCCCCTTTTTAATTTTTATTTTATTATATTTATTTATTTTTCTGCAACAGATGTCTGTTAAAAAGATGCGTTGTATACGAGTCGGGCTACAGAGTTCTGAATCAGTTGTAGAGGTCTGATTGTGGACGCTGGTAGACCGGCAAGTAACGCATTACAATAATCAAGCCGGGATAGGCTGAGAGCTTGAACTGCCAATAAATAAACGTGTAACCGTGTAACAGGCTTATATTAATCTGTATTGAATAATTAAAATGTATTCGATATCACGCATTGATACAAATGTGAAGCGCTCCGAGGTGTGTGTTATTGACAGTAATGTCACGGCTGGACACAATGTCTGCTTTGTGACAATTTACTGTTCTAAAAAGCGCTATATAACTTGAACTTGAACTTGGACAAACGGCCCAGCCAATCAGATTTAAGGACTGCTCCTATTCATTCATTCATTATCTTCCGCTTTATCCTCTATTAGGGTCGCGGTGGGGTTCCCCATGTCCATCCAGGGGAGAACGTTTCGGGCGCTGGGCAGATACACCAGGACATACACAATCTATCGCTGGGCACACACTGTCACACAGAAACTCGGGGCAACCCGGAGAAACGACCACGATCCATGTTTTTTTGGACATGTGGGAGGGGAGAACCTGAGGAAACTCCACGTGGACCAGAACATGGAAACTCGAACCGGGGATCCCTAGTGCTGAGAGGAGAACATGCCAACACTAAGCCACCGTGCCGCCCTCAGTTGTGGATCGAAAAACGTTGTTCTTTCTGTCCTCAGTGCTGGAATCAGTTTGTGTAGTTGAGGGATGTTGGTGGTTGCTCTGCCCTTTCAGGACGGCGTGCAGAACGTGTTCCGCGGTTGCATGCTGTACCGTGGTCTGTCTGCCTTTTCTTAGGCCCCCGCAGCGCGGCAGCTGCCTCATCAACACTTCCAGGAAAGCGATGAGCCGGCAGAGCAAGAAAAATAGAAAGACTAAAAATATGCGCGTCCTTTGCGTGAAGTGTGGGACAAGGCGCAAGTGTGTCGGTGATGTGACAGACTGACACCCTCCTCTGATGAGGACTAATTTTGGCAGGTTTATGTGAACGCAGTGGAAATGTGCATGTTCTGCGGGTTCCTTTTGAAAGCACTCACTCAGGAGGAGGGCAAACGAACGGAATGAGCAACATGGCTGCTTATAGTAACCGACTTGTAGCTCTCGCACTTTAACCGTCTTTTAATGTTTCATTTTACTCCCATCCATCCATTATCTTCCGCTTTATCCTCTACTAGTGTCATTGGGGGGTTCCACGTACCCATCCAGGGGAGAACTTTTCGGGTGGGCAGATCAGGACACCCATCCCTGGACACACCATTCACACACACACACTCTATATGGGGGGAGAATTCGTGATCCATTGTGGGAAGAAACCGGAGAACCCAGAGGAAAACCCACGCGGACATGGGGAGAACATGGAAACTCCACCCAGATTGGGATTCGAACCGGGAATCCCTAGAGCTGAGAAGAGAACATACCAACCACTAACATTAACCTACATTTAATGTTTAATTGTACTCCCATCCATCCATTATCTTCCGCTTTATTCTCTACTAGTGTACTACATGCCCATCCAGGGGAGAATGTTTCGGGCGCTGGGCAGATACACCCAGGACAGGACGCCAATATATCACTGGACACACACTCACTCACACAGATACACTCTATATGGGGCAATTTGTAGAACTCAATTGACGTGATCCATGTTTTTGGACTGTGGGAGGAAACCAGAGAACCC
>JAFMOC010000795.1:62500-67500 GCA_019802505.1 Corydoras sp. C115
TGTGTAGTGTGTGCACCCATGCGATAGTTTTTAGTTCATGTGAGTTTTTTGCGAATGTGTGTGAGTGTTTGCAAGATATTACTGTACATGCTGCTGTGTGTTCACCTGAGTTATAGTGCGTGTGTGTGTGGGGTGGGGTTGTGAGTGTGTGTGTGTGTGGGGTTGTGAGTGTGTGTGTGTGTGTGTGTGGGGGGGGTTGTGTGTGTGTTTGTGTGTGTGTGAGGTTGTGCTTAGTGTGTGTGCTAGTGTGTGCACCCACACAATAGACAATAGTTTTTGTCATTGTATGAATGTATGAGCTGCAGCATTACACACACACACACACACACACACACACACACACACACACACACACACACAGCGCTGAGCAGCTTCCCCGGCGGCCCGCCAGCTTTTCAACCAACCCGAAACTGTTAAGACTTCATCCTGAGCGAGCGGGACCCCGGACCCACGCGGCCCACTGTAAACGGATCAACCGTGGAACAACAACAGAACACAGAACACATGCGCAGAACACAGAACACATGCGCAGATCGTCTGCGGGAAGAAGAGCTCAGCTGCGTTTGCTTTCAGCCCTGATACTGAGGACACACACGCTGATAGAAAGCACAACTCCTTTTCCAGTAACGGCCTGGCATTAATCCACATGACTCAATGCTCCATCACACAGCCAGCATCACACACACATACACACACACACACACACGCGTACACACGCACACATACACACACATACACACACACACACACACACACACACACACACACACACACTCTCTCTCTCTCTCACACACACACACACTCACACATACACTCACACACATACAAATACACTCACACACACGCGTGCACACCTACACACACACACACACACTCACGTACACACGCACACATACACACACATATACACACACACACACACACACACACACACACACACACACTCACACATACACTCACACACATACAAATACACTCACACACACGCGTGCACACCTACACGCACACACACACACACACTTACTCACACACACACACTTACTCACACACACACACACTTACTCACACACTCACGCGCACACACACGCGCACACTCACACTCACTCACACTCATCACTCACTCACTCACACACACGCGCACACACACTCACTCACACTCACACTCGCACACTCACTCACTCACTCACTCACTCACACACTCACACACTCACACACTCACACACACACACACACTCACTCACACACTCACTCACACACTCACTCACACACACACTCACACTCACTCACACACACACACTCACACACACTCACACACACACTCACACACACACTCACACTCACTCACACACTCACACTCACACTCACACACACACTCACACACACTCACACACACACACTCTCACACACACACACACACACACACACACACACACACACACTCACTCACTCCCACACTCACTCACACACACACACACACACACTCACTCACTCACACACACACACTCACTCACTCACACACACACACACTCACTCACTCACACACACACACTCACTCACTCACACACACACTCACACACACTCACTCACACACACACACACTCACACACACACACACTCACACACACACACACACACTCACACACACTCACACACACACACACAACCTCAGACTTGCTCAGGTCTGAATGTTTGGGGATCACACGGCAGCAGAACGTTCAGTGCTGATCATTTTGGCGGGTGCTTGCCGCTGATGCCCGAGCGGGCGCGGTGCTCCATCACGCGGAGCGGGCGGCGCTGCGAGGCGCGGGAAGACACGCGCTCCAGTGCAAAGGAATTAATCACCGGCGTTCTCCCCACCGGGACTCGGAACGCGGCCCAGGAGCCAAGAACCTGCTCCAAGCTTCCGACACTCCGAATCCGGTCTGGAAAAGTGAGAACGGAACGCTGGAGATTTAGGAAGTGCGAGTGAGGCTGGTCCCCAAACGGAGTTCCACCGTGTCCCTCCTCACCACAACCACCCACAGACTCCACTGAGTGCCCCCCCCCCCCTCCAACAGCCCCTCCAGGGCTGAATCATCCCCCCCATTTCTTTGGTGCTGAGTCACCGTCCCCAAGTCCACATGCCCCCCCCCCCAACCCTCCAAGTTCTGAAATGTCCCCTCCATTTCATTGGGGCTGAGCCCCCCCCACCACCCCAGTCAGTCCTCAAGAGGCTGTGTACCCCCCCCCTCCAAGTCCTAAATCACCCCCCCCCCCCATTTCTTTGGTGCTGAGTCATCGTCCCCCGAGTCCACATGCCCCCCCCCCCCCAACTCTCCAAGTCCTGAATCGTCCCCTCCATTTCTTTGGGGCTAAGCCCCCCATCACCCCCCAGTCAGTCCTCAAGAGGCTGAGTACCCCCCCCCCCCAAAGTCCTAAATCACCCCCCCATTTCTTTGGTGCTGAGTCATCCTCATCCTCCCCCGAGTCCACATGCCCCCCCCCCCCCCCCCAACCCTCCAAGTTCTGAAATGTCCCCTCCATTTCTTTGGGGCTAAGCCCCCCCCACCCCCCCAGTCAGTCCTCCGAGGCTGAGTACACCCCCCCCCCCCCAAGTCCTAAATCATCCCCTCCATTTCTTCGGGGCTGAGGCACTGTTGATGCTGCCCCCCCGCTCAAGGAGGATGAGTCCCCCACTGAGTCTTGGTCCTCACAAGGTTTCTTCTTTAAAATAATCAACATAACAGGGAGTTTTGTCTTGCCACTGTCTCTTCACTTGCTCTTTGGGGGTTTAAAGGTTTATAACTCTGTAAAGCTGCTTTATGACAATGTACTGTTGTAAAAAGGTCTATAAATAAATGACTTGAATTGCTAAAATGGTCATGTGATCTGGAGCGTCATCTCAATCGAAGCTCAATCTCGACTCGCTGCTCGTTCTCTCGTTCTCTCGTTCTCTCGTTGGCTCGCTCCCTCTCTGCTCACGTCGGTGTGCGGTCGCCGCCGCTGTGGGAGGGGAAGCCGGCCGAATCCGAGCCAAAAGGAAACTCTTTGGTTCTGAAGGAAATTCCCGGCCGTTAATTGGAGGGTTGGAGGTGGCGGCTGGTGGAACCTCATTTTCTGCTCGGCTGCAGCCCAAAAATATTCATCTGATGCCGAGCGGCGTGCCGACGGCAGAACCTGCGTTCTCTCGGGCTTTGACCTGCCGATGACTAGTGGGGAAACCGGTATTCCCACAAGAGTGTGTGTGTGTGTGTGTGTTTAAAAGAGGAAATAAACGGCATGTTCTAAACAACTACATGAGTTATTGATGAATGTGGGTAGGACCGTGATCCTTTGTGTCCATCCATCCATCATCTTCCGCTTTATCCTCTATTAGGGTCACGGGGGGGGTTCCCCATGCCCATCCAGGGGAGAACGTTTCGGGCGCTGGGCAGATACACCCAGGACAGGACGTCAATCTATAGTTGGACACACACTCACTCACACAGACACACTCTATATGGGGCAATTTGGAGAATTCAATTGACCTTGATCCAAGTTTTTGAACTGTGGGAGGAAACCGGAGAACCTGGAGGAAACCCACGTGGACACGGGCAGAACATGGAAACTCAAGTTCAAATTCAAGTAATTTATTATTAGTTTCATGTGTATGCTCAAGGGTTTGATTTGCAAGAATGGCATCTGGTGGTTTTTGTGGAATTGTAGTAGTTCTGGCAACCATTGTTAATAAGAGACTCTTGTAGTTGTGCCAAATGGTATTTGAGGGATTATAGAAATTCTGGCAAATGTTGTGTATGAGGTATTATAGTAACTGTGGCAACCATAGTGTATGAGGGATTATAGTAATTGTGGCAACCATTGTGTTTTTGGACTCTAGTAATTCAGGCAACCGTTGTGTATGAGGGATTTTCGTAGTTGTGGCAACCATTGTGTATGTGGGATTATAGTGCTTATGGCAACCATTGTTTATGAGGGATTATAGTAATTGTGGCAACCGTTGTGTATGAGGGATTATAATGGTTCTGGTAACCATTGTGTATGAGGGATTGGAGTAATTGTGGCACCCGTTATGTATGGGAGACTATAGTAGTTGTGGCAACTGCTGTTTATGAGGGATTATAGTAATTGTGGTAACCATTGTGTTTTTGGACTATAGTAATTCAGGCAACCGTTGTGTATGAGGGATTTTCGTAGTTGTGGCAACCATTGTGTATAAGGGATTATAGTAATTGTGGCAACCATTGTGTATGAGGGATTGTAGTAATTGTGGCAACCATTTTGTATGAGGGATTATAGTAATTGTGGCAACCGTTGTGTATGAGGGATTATAGTGGATGTGGCAACTGTTGTGTATGAGAGATTATAGTGATTGTGGCAACTGCTATTTATGAGGAATTATAGTAGATGTGACAACCGTTGTGTATGAGGGATTATCATAATTGTGGCAACTGTGTGTGAGGGATTATCGTGGTTGTGGCAACCATTGTGTATGAGGGATTGTAGTAATTGTGGCAACCGTTATGTATGGGAGACTATAGTAGTTGTGGCAACTGCTATTTGAGGGATTATAGTAATTGTGGCAACCGTTGTGTATGAGGGATTGTAGTGGATGTGGCAACTGTTGTGTATGAGGGATTATCGTAGTTGTGGCAACTGTGCATGAGGGATTATAGTAGTTGTGGCAACTGTTGTGCATGAGGGTTTATCGTAATTGTGGCAACCGTTCTGTATGAGGGATTATCGTAATTGTGGCAACCGTTGTGTATGAGGGATTGTAGTATTTGTGACAACCATTGTGTATGGGAGACTATAGTAGTTGTGGCAACTGCTATTTATGAGGAATTATAGTAATTGTGGCAACCGTAGTGTATGAGGGATTATCGTAATTGTGGCAACCAGTGTTTGAGGGATTGTAGTATTTGTGGCAACCGTTTTGTATGAGAGACAATAATAGTTGTGGCAACTGCTATTTATGAGGAATTAAAGTAATTGTGGCAACCGTTGTGTATGAGGGATTATGG
>JAFMOC010000795.1:72500-82500 GCA_019802505.1 Corydoras sp. C115
TCCGGTTTCCTCCCACAGTCTAAAAACATGGATCAAGGTCAATTGAATTCTCCAAATTGCCCCATATAGAGTGTGTGTGTGAGTGAGTGTGTGTCCAGCCATATATTGGCGCCCTGTCCTGGGTGTATCTGCCCAGTGCCCGAAACGTTCTCCCCTGGATGGGCATGGGGAACCCCCCCCACAAACCTAGTAGAGGATAAAGCGGAAGATAATGAATGAATGAATGAATGAACATTTGCAGGGCGGCACGGTGACTTAGTGTTTGAATCTGGGTGGAGTTTCCATGTTGTCCCCGTGTCCACGTGGGTTTCCTCCGGGTTCTCCGGTTTCCTCCCAATGTCCAAAAACATGGATTTTCCAAATTGCCCCATATAGAGTGTGTCTGAGTGAGTGAGTGTGTGCCCAGTGATAGATTGGTGTCCTGTCCTGGGTGTATCTGCCCAGCGCCCGACACGAAAATGACCCTAGTCAGAGGAAGATGATGGATGGATGAAAGTAATATTGAACGTTAAATAAAGGTTAATGTTATTTATATATAACGTATGTAACGCTGATGATCCTCTCAGTACACAGTGGAAGGTGTGGAAGAGTTCTGTCCTTAAAGTTCTTTAATTCCAGCTCATTGGGTGGAACGTGGTGGCGTCCTCACCCTCGTCCTCGATGCTGCCGCCTGGCTCTGCGCTCGCTCTCCGTGCGTTAGGGGGTTCGATCAGGGTGTCGAATCGGCCGACGGCGTGTTAATCGTCCTGTCGCTCGCGTGAGAATGCTGCGAAAGCACGCGCGAGAGGCAGTGAGGACTCAGCTCAGCTCAGCTCATCTCAGCTCAGCTCAGCTCAGCTCAGCTCATCAGCTCAGCTCATCTCAGCTCATTAGTCCAAGTGCATCAGCGCTGCTCGTCCCGCCGGTGTTTCACATAATCAGCCCGGCGGTTAGGATGCACGCTGGAAAGCTTTCAGACACTGACTGCTGCAGAGATCAGGCCTCACAAAAGCACATTTCAGTGTGTGTGTGTGTGTGTGTGTCTGTGTGTGTGTGTCTCTGTGTGTGTGTCTCTGTGTGTGTGTGTGTGTCTCTGTGTGTGTGTGTGTGTGTGTGTGTGTGTGTGTGTGTGTGTGTCTCTGTGTGTGTGTGTGTGTGTGTGTGTGTGCACGCCCACGCACTCCAGAGCTAAATTGAAAAGGAGTACATGGGGTAAAATATTGGTGTGTGTGTGTGTGTGTGTGTGTGTGTGTGTTTGTGTTTGTGTGTCTCTGTGTCCGTGTCTCTGTCTGTGTGTCTGTCTCTGTCTGTGTGTCTGTCTCTGTGTCTGTGTCTCTGTCTGTGTCTGTGTGTCTGTCTGTCTGTGTCTCTGTCTGTGTCTCTGTCTGTGTCTCTCTCTGTGTCTGTGTCTTTGTCTGTGTCTCTCTGTCTGTGTGTCTGTATCTCTGTGTCTCTGTCTGTGTCTCTGTCTGTGTCTGTGTGTGTCTCTCTGTCTGTGTGTCTGTATCTCTGTCTGTCTGTCTGTCTGTCTCTGTGTGTGTCTCTTTCTCTGTGTGTGTCTCTGTCTCTGCGTCTCTGTCTCTGAGTGTGTGTGTCCCTGTCTGTCTGTGTGTGTGTGTGTGTGTGTGTGTGTGTCACTGTCACTTTGTCCCTGTCTCTGTGTGTCTCTCTGTGTGTCTCTCTGTGTGTCTCTGTATGTCTGTGTGTGTGTGTGCCTGCACACTCCAAAGCTAAATTGAAAAAAAGTACATGGGGGTAAAATATTGTTCTCGTGTGTGTGTGAAATGTGTGTGTGAAATGTGTGTGTGTGTGTGTGTGTGTGTGTGTGTAGAGAGCGATGAAATATGAATGCAGGTCCTCTCTCGAAGTATTCTGCTGGTGGTTGGGGGAGGGCAGGAAAGAGGCAGTAACAGAGCTGTGAAAGGGAAAGCGAGAGCGGGACCGAGCGAGCGAGTGAGCGAGAGAGAGAGAGACTGAGAGAGAGAGAGAGAGAGAGAGAGAGAGAGAGAGACGGGTGAACGAGTTCATCCTTTAGTTTGGCTGGTGGCCAGAGCGCTGTTGCCTGTGGGTGTTTGTATCCGTGCCAGGGCATGTGTTTCCCCTCCTGTCTGCACACTGTGTTTATTCTCTCTCTCCCTCTCTCTCTCTCTCTCTCTCTCTCTCTCTCCCTCTCTCTCTCTCTCTCTCTCTCTCTCTCTCTCTATCTCTCTCTCTCTCTCTCTCTCTCTCTCTCTCTCTCCCTCTCTCTCTCTCTCTCTCTCTCTCTCTCTCTCTCTCTCTCTCTCTCTCTCTCTCTCTCGCCCGCTCGCTCATACACCTTTCTCTCTCTCATTCCACAGCAGTACTTTGTTGTCAAGCCTTTGAGTGATTATAATCCCCTTCTTTCTTTCTTTCTTGTGCGTTCTCTTTCTCACCCCTGCTATGGTAACCAGCGCAGTCATCTATAATAAAGGAATGCTTTTGCCCCCCCCCCCTTCACCCCCCCCCCAGTGCCTTCCTTTCTCGTCTCAACTCTTTCGATCCCTCATGCAGACCCACCTTTCTCTCATTCTACAGTACTGCTTAACCTTCAAGCCTTTTATTTAAGCTTTTTTATGAACTCCCCCCCCCCCCCCCCCACACACACACACACCCCCTCCGCCTGGCTCTTTGGGGTGAGTGTCGGAACACTTTGGGGTGATTTTAGGGGTCTGACTGCATGAAGATGCAAAACGCTGTTTTAGAACAAATATGAATCCATCCATCATCCATTATCGTCCACTTTATCCTCTGTTAGGGTCGGGGTCGGGGGGAGGGGGGGGGGGGAACATTTTGGGCGCTGGGCAGATACACCCAGGACAGGGCGCCAATCCATCACTGGGCACACACTCACTCACACAGACACACTCTATATGGGGCAATTTGGAGAATTCACTTGACCTTGATCCATGTTTTTGGACTGTGGGAGGAAACCGGAGAACCTGGAGGAAACCCACATGGACACTGAGAACATGGAAGCTCCACCCAGATTGGGATTGGAACCGGGAATCCCTAGCGCTGAGAGGAGAACATGCCAACCACTGCGGATTCAGGTTCGAATCTCAATCTGTTTGGGATTGAGATTCCATGTTCTCCCCGTGTCCATGTGGGTTTCCTCCGGGTTCTCCAGTTTCCTCCCACAGTCCAAAAACATGGATTAAGATCAATAAAATTCTCCAATTTGCCCCATATTGAGTGTGTTTGTGAGTGTGTGTGCTCAATGATAGATTGGTGCTCTTGGACACGCCCCCTTCTCGCTCCATCATCTATTTCCTCCACTTATCATATAGATGGATGGACACGGGGAGAACATGGAAACTCCACCCAGATTGGGATTCGGAACCGGGAATCCCTAGTGCCGAGAGGAGAACATGCTAACCACTAAGCCACTGTGCCGCACAAGATTAATTAGTAATCTAATTAGGCAAAATAGATTAGTAGAATAGAATAGATCATTAATTGGTGATCGTTTGGTTTCATACAGATGTGCTCGATGTCTTCTGTTGGAAAGGTTCTCACACGTGGGGGGGAAATGAGGTCATTCATTCATTATCTCCCGCTTTATCCTCTATTAGGGTCGCGGGGGGTGGGGGGGGTTCCCCATGCCCATCCAGGGGAGAATGTTTCGGGCGCTGGGCAGATACACCCAGGACAGGACGCCAATCTATCGCTGGACACACACTCACTCACACAGACACACTCTATATGGGGCAATTTGGAGAACTCAATTGACTTGATCCATGTTTTTGGACTGTGGGAGGAAACTGGAAAACCCGGAGGAAACCCATGCAGACACGGGGAGAACATGGAAACTCCACCCAAATGGGGATTCGAACCGGGAATCCCTAGTGCTGAGAGGAGAACATGCTAAACACTAAGCCACCGTGCCTCCGGAAATGAGGTCAGAGTTAAAAAAAACAAAAACAAATCTCACAAATTTCTCTTTGAGATAAGATGCCCTTCTACCCCCCGCCTCCCCCCCCCCCCAACACATGCCCTCGGGTGTGGTATTAGACGGCGTGTATGTGCTGTGTGTACACCACCCGCCCGGTTGTAGATATTTGTTGGTGTGAGGTTACCTCAGCTGAGACGGTGGACTCAGTGCCCTTCATCGCCTGCATTCGGTTTGCTTCAGGGGTTTAAGCTCCGCCTCCTCCACCTTTAATCTGCAAGCTGCTCTAAAGCAATGTTCATTTAACGTTGATAACATTTGCAGGGCGGCACGGTGGCTTGGTGATTGGCATGTTCTCCTCTCAGCGCTAGGGTGTCCCGGTTGGAATCCCAATCTGGGTGGAGTTTCCATGTTCTCCCCGTATCCGCATGGGTTTCCTCCGGGTTCTCCGGTTTCCTCCCACAGTCCAAAAAACATGGCTCAAGGTCAATTGAATTCTCCAAATTGCCCCATATAGAGTGTGTCTGTGTGTGAGTGAGTGTGTGCCCTGTGATGGATTGGGGTCCTGTCCTGGGTGTATCTACCCAGTGCCCGAAACGTTCTCCCCTGGATGGGCATGGGGAACCCCTGATAGAGGATAAATAGAGGATAATAGAAGATAATAGAGGATAAAGTGGAAGATAACGGATGGATGAAAATAAAATTAAACATTAAATATAGTTTAATGTTAGTGTTTAGCATGTTCTCCTCTCAGCACTAGGGATTCCCGGTTCGAGTCCCAATATGGGTGGAGTTTCCATGTTGTCCGCGTGGGTTTCCTCCGGGTTCTCCAGTTTCCTCCCATAGTCCAAAAACATGGCTCAAGGTCAATTGAATGCTCCAAAATTGCCCCATATAGAGTGTTTGTGTATGTTTTTGTGAGTGTGTCCAGTGATAGATTGGTGTCCTGTCCTGGGTGTATCTACCCAGCGCCTGAAACGTTCTCCCCTGGATGGGCATGGGGAACCCCCCCCCTGTGACCCTATTAGACGATAAAGCGGATGATAATGAATGGCTGGATCATACGAATTGGGTGACCGATGGCTTAGTGGTTCGTCTGTCCACTTCTCTAGATTCGAATCCCGATCTGTATGGAGTTTCCACGTTCTCCCCGTGTCCGTGTCCGTGTCCGTTATCTCCAGGTTCTCCAGTCAAAAAACATGGATTCAATTTGAACAGGCTTCTAAATTGCGCTTATCCTAATTGCCCCTATATATATATATATATATATATATATATATATATAGTGTTTAATGTGTGTGGGAGTCAGTGCCCTGTCCTGGGTGTATGTGCCCGCCGTCTGAAACGTTCTCCCCCGAATCCTGAATGAGTATGGGAACCCCCCCCCCCCTTAAGCAGTCCAGAATCAGACGAGGTTACACTGACCTGTTAACTCCACACGTGTTTTTGAGTTCCACACGCCGGTCATGCTGAAGTGGTCGATCTCTCTCTGACGGATCGGAGCGCCGGTTGTGAATCTGGTCCTCAGCGGCGCCCCTCTCTGTTCCAGCTGAGCAGCTACGTCTTTTTTTTTCCTCTCATTAATTATTGACCTGCTCTTGAAACGGATGGCTCGGGTTCCGTTGGAATCTGTAAGCGCGAGTGCGTTTTGGGGAGATTGAGGATCCGGGTAGTTAAGGCGAGTTAATCTTCAGGCGGGAGGTGACGGGCGCGTGTGGAACCTTCTCATTAGCTTAACTGCATTCTGTGGGACATGCTGTTAACGAACATGTAACGACGGAGAGGCTCACGTGCTGCAGGTTCAGCGTCCTGATGTGATCTTAAACCAGGGGGGGGGGGCATACATATTGGAATTTAGGTGTGTATGTACACATGTATGTGTGTGTGCATGGATTCTTACATTCTTTGGTCTGTTTTTATTTATTATTTATTTTTTATTTATTATTATTTATTTTTTGTCTCTTTTTATTTTGTGTCCGTGTTTTTTGTCTAGCGGCACGGTGGCTTAGTGGTTGGCATGTTCTCCTCTCAGCGCTAGGGATTCCCGGTTCAAATCCCCATCTGGGTGGAGTTTCCATGTTCTCCCCGGGTCTGCGTGGGTTTCCTCCGGGTTCTCCGGTTTCCTCCCACAGTCCAAAAACATGGATCAAGTCAATTGAGTTCTCCAAATTGCCCCATATAGAGTGTGTCTGTGTGAGTGAGTGTGTGTCCAGCGATAGATTGGCGTCCTGTCCTGGGTGTATCTGCCCAGCGCCCGAAACGTTCTCCCCTGGATGGGCATGGGGAACCCCCCCGTGACCCTAATAGAGGATAAAGCAGAAGATAATGAATGAATGAATGAATGAATGTTTTTTGTCTTTTTTTATTTAGCTTTTTGCTTGTGTGTTTTTTTTTGTTTCTTTTTTTGTTTGTTTTTGTCTGTTTGTTTTCTCTGTATTTTTGTTTTGTGTGTGTGTTTTATTTTTTGTCTTTTTGTTGTTTTGTCTGTTTTTTTTTCTTTTTGTGTCTGTGGTTTTTATTTTTATTTTTTTGTTGTTTTTTTGTGTTCTTTTTGTTTTTTGATTGTGTGTGTGTTTTTTTTTTTGTATAAGTTTTTTATTTACTTTTAATTTTTTTGTTGGTTTTTTTGTGTTCTTTTTGTTTTTTGATTGTTTGTGTGTGTGTGTGTGTGTGTGTGTGTGTGTGTGTGTGTGTGTGTGTGTGTGTGTGTGTGTGTTTTATTTATTTATTTTTGTACAAGTTTTTAATTTACTTTTTATTTTTTTGGAGTGTGTGTGTGTGTGTGTGTGTGTGTGTTTAAATATACATAGAAATTTTAAAGTTGAATCTTCACAGGGTCCCGTTTATTATTATTATTATTATTATTATTATTATTATTATTATTATTATTTTTTTAATTCCTTTTATTTTTTATATCCCTGTCAGTCTATAAGCAATTATACTCTCCATCAACCCCCCCCCCCCCCCACCCCAATCCCCAGCGGTGAGAAGCAGACATCTTCCACTTTATCCTCTATTAGGGTCGCGGGGGAGGGGTTGTTCCCCCATACCCATCCAAGAGAGAAAGTTTTGGGTGCTGGGCAGATACACCCAGGACAGGGCGCCAATCTATTCCTGGGCACACACTCACTCACACAGACACACTCTATATGGGGCAATTTGAAGAACTCAATTGACCTTCATCCATGTTTTTGGACTTTGGGAGGAAACCGGAGAACCCGGAGGAAACCCACGTGGACTCACTAACGCTGAGAGGACAACATACTAACCACTAAGCCACCGTGCCGCTCTCCTCCACATTTAATAGAACCATAAGATCCTGCTTATGACCTTCTGAGCTTGAACCGTCTCTGATGACTCGAGTGGCCCGTATCGATCGTTTGTTACCATGGTAACCTGTCTTTAACCTGATTATTGAAACGTTGACATGTGACCCTCGGTGTTATTTACATTTACATTTGGTCATTTATTGGACGCTTTTATCCAAAGCGACTTACAAGGTGATCACAGGGTTCATCACAACATCCCTGGAGCAATGAGGGTTAAGGGTCTTGCTCAAGGACCCACATTGGTAACTTCAGTGGACCTGGGATTTGAACCCACAACCTTCAGATCGATAGCCCAACACCCTAACCACTGAGCTACCACACCCATCCACGGACTATCCACGAACGCTGCGTTTCGGCGGTCCGTTTGCGTCGGCTGTATTTATAGCAGCAGAGCTTCCTGAAGAAACGTGCTGACACTGCGCTTTTCAACCCGGAGCGCGATCTTCAGCTCGGCGGCGAGATGCGAGGCGTGTGATGTGTCTTCATTCGGCGCGAGAGCGTCTGACGTGCGCGAGAGCGATGGAGGTGTAATAGTGCGTGACTGCGTGGCTGTCTAGCGATTAACTCTGAAGCTTTGGAAACCCACACACACACACACACACACACACACACACACACACACACACACACAGAGCTCGTTAAGTAAATCAGTGAGTGTTGTGCTCCCTGTGTTTATACTTAGAACTCGGTAAAGATCAGCTTTCACCTTCAGCGTTCTCCCGCCGAGACAGAACCTCTGCTAGTCCGCTTTCGTCTCATCGATTCGTTTATCTCCCTCCACACGGAACACCAGCTGCGTTCATCCATCCATTATCTCCCGCTTTATCCTCTATTAGGGTCGTGGAGGGGGGGGGTTCTCCATGCCCATCCAGGGGAGAACGTCTCGGGCGCTGGGCAGATACACCCAGGACAGGACACCAATCTATCACTGGACACACACTCACTCACACACACACTCTATATGGGGCAATTTGGAGAACTCAATTGACTTGATCCATGTCTTTGGACTGTGGGAGGAATCCGGAGAACCCGGAGGAAACCCACGTGGACATGGGGAGAACATGGAAACTCCACCCAGATGGGGATTCGAACCGGGAATCCCTAGTGCTGAGAGGAGAACATGCTAAACCACTAAGCCACAGTGCCGCCATGTATGTATTGTGTGTATGTATATATGTATATGTATGTATATATGGACAGGACGCCAATCCATCACTGGGCACACACTCACTCACACATACACACTGTATATGGGGCAATTTGGAGAATTCAATTGACCCTGATTCATGTTTTTGGACTGTGGGAGGAAACCGGAGAACCTGGAGGAAGCCCACGCGGACATTGGGAGAACATGGAAACTCCACCCAGATGGGGATTCAAATCGGGAATCTCTAGTGCTGAGAGGAGAACATGCTAATCACTAAGCCACCGTGCCGCTCGCTGTACAAATGCAGTCAGATTTAATAGCGTTCAGTTCTATTCAGGGTTCCGTGGTGTTGGACACCCGTCTGTGTTGATGATCCACCACAGAGATAGAGACCGATGTCTGACTGTTGACGTCTGGAGAGGTTGGCGGTGCACCCCATTACGAGACGGCCACGCCCATCGGGGGTGCTATATTCACACGCAGCGTTGCCATTTAAGGCGTCAACATAGACCATGGGCGGGGTTTAAGACCTAAAGGCAGTTAGTGTTGAGCTTGACAAGTGGTTGATGAACAGATTTATGGAGTGTATAAACACACGCCGCTCTTTTATTTACATCTCACGATGTCACTGACGTTCTGCTGCGTTAGAACCATTAGAACCGTCACATCTGCTGCTGAGAAATGTGAATGTCCCCCACTGTGGGACCAATAAAGGAACATCTTCAGACCTTCGGGAGGTCTACAGATCCTCAGAGAGGTGGCTGACGGTAACCACCGCGGCGGAGATGCTCAGGGAAACCATTACCGTCGCTTAGCAACAGTGTGTTTGTTGTGGAACTGCTGGTTGGAGGGAGGCTATTGTCAGCATTAAAGGGAATTCCATACGACATTCAGATTGTTTAAACGCTCTAGAACACTTACTCATGCGTCATCGTGAGGAACGTTAGCAACCTCGCTGCCTGGGCTTTTCAACCCGCGAGGCATGAGCTTCATTTACATTACATTACATTCAATGGACGCTTTTATCCAAAGTAACTTACAAGGTGGGCTTGGTGGTTTAGCATGTTCTCCTCTCAGCGCTAGGGATTCCCGGTTCGAATCCCCATCTGGGTGGAGTTTCCATGATCTCCCCGTGTCCGTCTGGGTTTCCTCCAGGTTCTCCGGGTTCCTTCCACAGTCCAAAAACATGGATCAAGTCAATTGAGTTCTCCAAATTGCCCCATATAGAGTGTGTAGGTGAGTGTGAGTGTGTGTCCAGCGATAGATTGGCGTCCTGTCCTGGGTGTATCTGCCCAGCGCCCGAAACGTTCTCCCCTGGATGGGCATGGGGAACCCCCCCACGACCCTAGTAGAGGATAAAGCTGAATATAATGGATGGAGGCGGCACGGTGGCTTAGTGGTTTAGCATGTTCTCCTCTCAGCGCTAGGGATTCCTGGTTCGAATCCCAATCTGGGTGTATTTCCGTGATCTCCCCGTGTCTGCGTGGGTTTCCTCCAGGTTCTCCAGTTTCCTCTCACAGTACAAAATCATGGATCAAGGTCAAATGAATTCTCAAAATTGCCCCATATAGAGTGTGTCTGTGTGAGTGAGTGTGTGTCCAGCGATAGATTGGCGTCCTGTCCTGGGTGTATCTG
>JAFMOC010000796.1:0-87869 GCA_019802505.1 Corydoras sp. C115
TAGCGTTGCTGCTGGTCGCCTTGATCCGGCCGCAGGTCCCGGCGGGGGAAAAATATTTCACTTGCCCGGGGGCGCGCCCTTTGCGTAGCCCCATGCACACGATGACTTTTTTTTTTGCTGCGTAAACCCAGGCTGCCCCCCCCGGGTGGCGTGCGGCACTCATTTTCGCCCCTTTGCTTGCCCCGTTGAAACCCCCCGACACACCTGAAGCAAAAAAAAAAAACCCACACTGGTATGAAGAATGAAATATGCGAACCCGTTTTTTTTTCATTTCTCCACCTCGGACCTGAATATCACCCCAAAAAAACCCCTGCTCTGGGGTGCTACTTTGGGTCCGGATCATTAGAACACATAGAAGCAAACACATCTGGTGGGAGTATACCCCAGTTTTCTGTGCGATGTTTTGCGTAATTTTTCCATTCCCCCATTTTGATGCCCTCGGGGCCCCCCGGAAAACCAGCAGGGGGGGCCTGGGCACAGCTGGGCACAGTCCGATCCGGGATCATATGCCCCATGTAGGGGCGAACCCCGCTTTGGCTGGTTGCCAACAGGCAACGGGAAACGTTGTCTACGTGAAACACAAGCATTTAGGAAAAACCCAAAAGGTGACTGACACAGAAATAATATATCAGACTGTTCATATATTATAAATATATATATATATATAATATATAAACACTACCATTCTTCTTTCTTATTTTTTCCGCTAACCCTCTTTTGGGTCCGGGGGGTTCCCCATGCCCACCAGGGGGGAAAAGTCTCAGGACGGGTGCCAACCTATAGGCACCACTAAAACAAAAATACTCTACATGGGGAAAATTTTGGGGATTCAATTTACTTTATCCATGTTTTTGGACTGTGGGGGGAACCGGAGAACCCCCGGGGGGAAAACCCAAGCGACCGGGGAACCCTGGAAACTCCCCCCAGATTGGGGTTCGAACCCGGGAAAACCCCACGTGAAGGCGAACAGTCAACCCCTAAGCCACCCTGCGCCCAAAAACACACAAATATATATATATAATTAAAATTAGATATAAACACACAACAATAATTTTATACACCCCACCACACAAACTAATATTTTATATATATTATATATATAAAAATATACAACACACCCACACAATACGTTGTATGTGTTTTACGTGTATGTATTATATATAAAATAATTATATAAAAATTATATATATAATATTATAATTTTTAAATAAAATTTTCTTTGTTCGACTTCAAATTAAACTAATTTAAAAAAGGTTCCACTGAACATTCAAAAAAAGGGAAAAAAAATTTCCATGTCGACTTACTATGGGCGTATGAGGCCGGGAAAACTGAAACCCTCTGCTGACCAAAAATGGGGGCCGCGGCCCTTTTGCTGGGCGGTTTTTTCGGCCGTTGATCTCCAGCTGGGTCTTCAGGTGCGGTGGTGGATGCAGGTATTTACAGTTATACGTGACAAAGGCCCCTTTAAAAGGGGAAGAGAAATGACAGGGGCATCAACACAGAAGAGATCTGGAGGAAGACGGGTTTTTATATTGAAAAAGGGGGCTGTTGCTGTTTCCCGAGAGATAAAACCTTCTGTGATTGAGAGGTTTTGGGAAATTTAAAAAGAAGGGTTTTTCCCAACGTATGGGTTTTGGCGGCAGCATAATAAAAGAAAAATGAACGGTACCCCAAATTTCCCCAGGGGGATGGTTTTATATGCTGGTCTGAGAACAGTATGAAAAACCCCCCCTGCACCAAAGTGTTTTTGATATTATGCAAAAAGGGAAAAAAAATATTTTAATGCTAAATTATATGTTTAAAATTAATGGACAAACTCAAAAGTATCCCTATACCCCGCCCCCCCCCCATCCCCCAAACCCCATCCCTTCCCCCAAACCCCCTTACCCTCCATTCCCCTAACCCCAAAGCCATCCCTATCACAAAAACCCCCCTTCCCCAAACCATTTCCCCCCCTTTTTTTCCCCCAAAGCACCTATACCCCAAAACCCCAAAACCATCCCATCCTTATCCCCAATGCCACCCCATATCCCCAACACCATCCCAAACCCCATTTCCCAAACCATCCCTATCCCCAACCAAAATACAATCCCCTACCCATATCCACAACCCCCAATCCTAATGCCATCCCTATCCCCAATGCCACCCCATATCCCCAACCCCAATACCATCCCAAACACCAACTCCAATACCACCCTTATCCCCAACCAATATACAATCCCCAACCCTAAATACCATCCCTCTCCCCATCCCTATCCTCAACCACCCAAACCCAATACTACCCCATATCACCAACCCCAATACCATCCCAAAACCATCCCTATCCCCAATCTCACCCCATATCACCAACCCCAACACAATCCACAACTCCAATCACAATAACCATCCCTATCCACACCATGTCATATATACACACACATGGGGCTTGACCATGTGTCACAGGGAATGAACCGGATCACAGTACAGAAGTTATCAGTAATGAAACTGGTACAAGGACAGAAGGAAAAAAGAAGTTTGTCCCAGGTGCTCATTGACTCACGGCATCACTCTGCAATATTCATATGTCTGCTGTTGGCTTTCAATATCCATTCAATATTGGCTACAGTATATAAGATACAACTGAAGCACATTTCCATGCTGTTTGGCGTTCGTGTTTATGACCAATGAGCAATTTCATGCTTTTTTCCCTGTTAAAAGTCATAAAAAGGGAGTCGATCATAATTTCCTAATGTACACCGTATACACCTTTCATTTATTACCTACGGCATTAAATGTCCGTCCACGGTTCCTGTTTGTTTGGCCGGGTGCCGTCCTCCAGGCTGTGAAATGTTTATAGACACATTATTGGACCACTAGTATTTCACAACCACCTCCTCCATACGGAGCCTTTTCATTGCACGAGCGAAGGAGTCGACAGCCTCCCCCCTGAATTCAGCTTTTAAAAAGCCGAGGAACGTTTTATAGTAGTGCGAGCAGACGGCCAAGACCGAAATTCAGTAACTTCACGGAGACATCAATGCCCACAAGTTCAGTCCTTTGAAATGTTCCAAATTTTGGAACTTTACAGTTCAGAGTCGGATTGTAACGGAGATCAGATGACATGACTTTAAAAAAAAAAAAAAAACAGCTCGTATTCTAAAAGTGGGAATTATTTGGACATAAAAACATAAAAGTGTCGATTGCGTACGTGTTTATCCCCATTGCTGTGAAATCCATAGCTAAATTCCTTTAAAAAGAGGGACCACATGACAACGTATTTAAAGTTTCAAAGACCAGAGGCTCAGAAAATGTGGAAAAAAAGTGTGGTTCTGTTCAGATGATACCACAATAGAACAAGCATTTACAAGTTACCGCCACCAAACACTATGATTACAGCACAGTATGAGGGTGGGGGCATCTCTGGTCAGGTTGTGGTCACTGATCTGCTGGATGTTTAGGTGGTGCTTAAAGAACACTGACTTTACAGACGACTGGTCCTTGACAGCGGGAGTATCTGTCCAATTAGATAACTGGTATCCACTCATCCTCACATGATGCTATTGTGATGTCACTCAGATATTTGGACGATTGGTGTAGGTAGTAGTAATTAACTGGCAGACTGTCTGACGAGGTGAAGAAAGGTATAAATAGGTCCTTCTGTTTGAAAAATGATGTCATGTATTCTGTCCTCATGGTGCGTAGTGGTTACAACGTTCGATTCTCCGCGCTGGGTATACATATCAAGGAACACAGGGTGGAGTTTCCATGTTCTCCCCGCGTCAGCGTAGGGTTTCCTCTGGGTTCTCCAGTGTCCTCCCACAGTCCAAAAACATGGATTTAAGACATAGTGGCTGCTCTAAGCACTGTGGCTTAGTAGTTAGCATGTTCTTCACGGGGTAAAGTTTCCATGTTCTCGCTGTATCCAAGTAGGGTTTACTCCGGGTTCTTCAGTGGAGCAATTTGGAGAATTCAATTGACCTTAATCCATGTTTTTGGACTGTGGGAGGAAACCCACGCGGAAACTCTAACCACTAAGCCACCGTGCCGCCCTTTTATTTATACAGGTATATATATATATATATATATATATATATATATATATATATATATATATATATATATATAATATAAAATATATATATTTTATATTATTAACATATTTTAAATTAACATATTCCACTTAACACTTTTTCTCTTAAAACAAAATTATATATATATATATATATATATATATATATATATATATATATATATATATATATATATATATATTTTTTTTTTTTTTTTTTTTTAAGAGACCTGGAATATGTTAATTGTTATTGTGGTTGTAAGTATATAATTTGTAAAAAAAAAAAAAAAAAAAAAAAAAAATATATATATATATATATATATATATATATATATATATATATATATATATAAAAAATGAGGGACAGAGGTGGACGTTTTTTGGTTGCGTTTGGGGGGTGGGGGCATGCCCATCCAGGGGAGAACGTCTCGGGCGCAGGGCAGATACACCCAGGACAGGACGCCAATCCATCACTGGGCACACACTCACTCACACAGACACTCTATATGGAGCAATTTGGAGAATTCAATTGACCTTGATCCATGTTTTTGGACTGTGGGAGGAAACCCACGCGGAAAACATGGAAACTCTAACCACTAAGCCACCCTTTATATATATATATATATATATATATATATATATATATATATATATATATATATATATATATATATATATATATAAATATATATATATTAAATATATATATATTTTTTATATTATTAACACATTTTAAATTAACATATTCCACTTAACACTTTTTCTCTTAAAACAAAATAAAAAAAATAAAAAACAAAATAAAAAAAAAAAAAATAAATAAATAAATAATAATAATAATAATATATATATATATATATATATATATATATATATATATATATATATATATATATATATATATATATATATATATATATACACATATATTTATTTATTTTTAAGAGAAATGGAATATGTTAATTGTTATTGTGGTTGTATAAGTATATAATTTGTATATATAAAAAAAAAAAATACGTTTTTTATGGGATGTGCTATACAGGGCTTTAATCAGATTTCCATCAAAACAAGCTCTTAAGCAAAACAACAACAACAACTTCATGTGGCATGTGGCATTTTTGGTGAATTTTATATTCAATTTGTTGTATAGTAACGTAAAAACCCGGGATTTTAGTGTGCAGCAGCTTGTTGGTGTTTCCCCCCCACACACACACACATACACACACACCTATAGTACTAAAACCTTTGCATCAGTGGTCCACAGTTCAGAGTATTCTGTAGTGTATCCAGTCCCATAAGAACAACCCAATGAACTCCCCAAAACTCAGCAGCAACAGGATTAGAAAGCAGGGCGCTCTGCTGAATTATTAATACTCGCACTGCACGGCTACACAACCTCCCTCTCACTCCAACAGTCAATACTTGGAGGCAAGGTACAAACGCCGTTCAACATCCCATGTAAGCTTTTCACTCCGGCTTTTCTTCCTGTTCAAGACAATAAGAGTGAAAGAAAAAGCTGCAAGACACGTTGAGCTGGATCCACGTCGCCAGGAATCTCCTCCGCGTAGCCATGGTAACGCACCCGGCAACCAGGAGGAAGTTTTGCCTCATCCTCGGTCCACACTGCTCATTGGTTGTGGAGCCAGAGGAAAAACGTCACGGATGAAAAGCGTTCTATGATGAAACGAAACTGCTCTCAGCGATGTTTGCGACTCGGGCTTTGGTACACTCCGTTCCCAAATAACCGCCGTCCAAAGTAAAGACGGATAAAACGTAATAATAACAACGCGCTGTTATCAAAGAGAATATAATGGTTTATGACAAAATTGCAGTTTTGAAACTTATCTGCACATTCAGGAACTTCCGCTCCCGTCCAATCCGAAAATATCTGGGATTTAAATTCATTCATCTCTTTATCTACCATTTAATCCTCTACTAGGGTCACGGGGGGGGGGGCACTCACAGACACTCACACAAATACACTCTATATGGGGCAATTTAAAGCATTCAATACACCTTCAATCCTTGTTTTTGGACTGTGAAAAGAACGTTTTGTGCGCTTGGCAGATACACCCAGGATGGGGTGCCAATCCATGACAGGACACAAACACTCTCACATGAACACATTTATAAGGGGCAATTTAGATCAGCCAATTTACCTTAACTGTGGGACTGTGGGGGGGAAACCTGAGAACCTGGAGGAAACCTACATGGAGAGAACATGGAAACTCCACCCAGATTGAGATTCGAACCAGGATCCCTCTAAGATCCACCATTTTAGCCACCCAGAGTAGCCAATAAAGCTTAAATCCATGATTTTGGTCTGTGGGAAGAAACTGGAGAACCCTAATAAAACCCACACAGACACAGGAAGGACATGCATAGTTCTGTGATCTAGAACTAGAAATGAGTGAGTGAAACTAACACAAGTAAATCATTTATCCTGAAAGAAGGAGGTGAACCTTATACTAGTGAGGGCAGAAAAAAATATTTAGGGAATAAAATGAGGATGGTTTAGTGGTTGGCATGTTCTCCTCTCAGCACTAGGGATTCTTGTTTCGAATCCCAATCTGGGTGTAGTTTCCATGTTCTCCACGTGTCCGCGTGGGTTTCCTCCGGGTTCTATGGTTTCCTCCCACAGTCCAAAAACATGGATCAAGTCAATTGAGTTCTCCAAATTGCCTCCTCTAGAGTGTGTCTGTGTGAGTGAGTGTGTGCAGCGATAGATTGGCGTCCTGTCCTGGGTGTATCTGCCCAGCGCCCGAAACGTTCTCCCCTGGATGGGCATGAGGAACCTCCCCCCGCAACCCTAATAGAGGATAAAACGGAAGATAATGGATGGATGGAAATGGGGATTGCACACTTTTAGGCCAAATATTTATTTTTAGTAGATTTAATTCAGCCACAAGGGTGGCACGGTGGCTTAGTGATTAGCATGTTCTCCTCTCAGCGCTAGGGACTCCCAGTTTGAATCCCCATCTGGGTGGAGAGTTTCCCATGGATTTCCCCCGGGTCTCCGGTTTCCTCCCATGTCAAAAACACGTCAATTGGGTTCTTTGCCCCATATAGAGTGGTGTGTGTCTCCAGTGATAGATTGGCGTTCTGGGTGTATCTGCCCAGCGCCCGAAACGTTCTCCCCTGGATGGGTCCAATATAGGATAAACATGGATAGATAATTCTCAAATGGTAGAAGTGGTTAGCATGTTCTCCTCTCAGCGCTAATTCCCGATTCGCCCCATCTGGGTGGAGTTTCCATGTTCTCCCCGTGTCCACGTGGGTTTCCTCCGGGTTCTCCGGTTTCCTCCCACAGTCCAAAAACATGGATCAAGGTCAATTGAATTCTCTAAATTGCCCCATATAGAGTGTGTCTGTGTGAGTGAGTGTGTCCAGCGATAGATTGGCGTCCTGTCCTGGGTGTATCTGCCCAGCGCCCGAAACGTTCTCCCCTGGATGGGCATGGGGAACCTCCCCCCGCGACCCTAGTAGAGGATAAAGCGGGAGATAATGGATGGAAATTCAGCCACAAATGGCAAACCTTTCACGAAGATTTGCATAAAAACCTCGTATTTAATTTGAAATCTCATACAGTAAGTGTTTACATTGTTTAAATCTGCTCAGTCTAACGGACCCGAGTGGTTCTGAGGCTGCCTGAACAAAACATCTTCAGTAAATAAACGAATCATTTGAATATAAATGCCTTATTACAGAATACAGCCGCTTCCTTATTCCCATGCCCTTTGCACAAGGACATATTTGCAGACATACATTCAAAATTATTTTCCTATCGGGTCAATTAGGCAAAAAAAAGGTTTGTATTAACGGGTCCGACGTGCATTTTGCGGGAAAAGCGATCCATTCCGAGCGATTCCAAATATCCGAAACTCTGCACTAAATGATCATACCGGTCGGGACTAATGGATGAAGAGTCTCTTGCATAAGACTCTATTTTAGGAGAAGGACACCGAAGCTGCCATTAAGGGCCGTCAATAAATTAGCAGAGAGGAGATGACAACGGAGCGGGGCGGAGGCAGGGGGATGGGTTCCTCCGTCGGCCTTCGGACGAATTAGTCCTATGAATATTGCAGTATGCTAAAAAAGAGCCGAGCTGCAAAGGCAGCTTCATGCCGCAGGTTTCGAGCGAATCGAGAACGAGCAGGACGGCGGTGTGGAGGTCGCAGCGAGCGCCAGTTTGCGGAAACTTGCAGATACGACTTGATGAAGAAAGACACGTTGTGACCTTCATCCGCCTTCCCTCCATTCCTCCGTTGCGTCCCTGAGTCTGCAGCTGGCTGCTTCTCCACGTGTGAAAAAATGCTTTTTATAGCCAAAACGTTCAAACCTTCCTAGTTATTGGCTGAAGGCTGAAGACACTGCAGGCATACACACCCTCAGCACCTTCAGTCGAAAATGATTTGACGCAGATACACCAAGCTACAAACTTACTTACATCAACATATTGGAAACAAATAAAGCACAGAATGCAGAAACTAAACACCACAATTATATATAAAATATATATATAAAATTGTGGTGTTTAGTTATATACTGTATACTATATATAAGCGGTGGCCTAAGTGGTTAGCATGTTCTCTCAGCACTATGGATTCCTGGTTGGAATCCCAATCTGGGTGGAGTTTCCATGTTCTCTCCGTGTCCATGTGAGTTTCCTCCGGGTTCTCTGGTTTCCTTCCACAGTCCAAAACCATGGATCAAGTCAATTGAATTCTCCAAATTGCCCCATATAGAGTGTGTCTGTGAGTGAGTGTGTGTCCAGTGATAGGTTGGCGTCCTGTCCTGGGTGTATCTGCCCAGCGCCTGAAACGTTCTCCCCTGGATGGGCATGGGGAACCCCCCCCCACCGCAACCCTACTAGAGGATAAAGAGGAAGATAATGGATGGATGGATGGAACTTTACCTTGCATCCATGTTTTTGGACTGTGGGAGGACACTGGAGAACCTGGACTAAACCCTACTTGGACACAGCGAGAACATGGAAACTTTACCCCGTGAAGAACATGCTAACCACTGCCAATATGTCTTAAATCCATGTTCCATCCAATATGTCTTAAATCCCCCCCCCATGGCCCTAGTGGAGTGTGTGTATATATATATATATATATATATATATATATATATATATATATATATATATATATATATCGTGTGTGTGTGTATGCAGGGTGGCTTAGTGGTTAGCATGTTCTCCTCTCAGCACTAAGGATTCCCGGTTCGAATCCCAATCTGGGTGGAGTTTCCATGATCTCCCCGTGTCCGCGTGGGTTTCCTCCGGGTTCTCCGGTTTCCTCCCACAGTTCAAAAACATGAATCAAGGTGAATTGATTCCTCAAAATTGCTCGTGACCCTAGTAGAGGATAAAGCAGAAGATAATGGATGCATGGATGTGTGTGTATATATATATATATATATATATATATATATATATATATATATATATATATATATATATATATATATATACACACACATATTTGCACATTTTTTGAGGTAGAAACGGCAAATCGTTTCATTTAAGCAAAATGTATTTGCTCGCCGTGGTCATGTTTCAACCCCTTCTGAAGTCAAGTCTTAACAGCAACTCAGTTTCTATTTGCAGAGTCAGCCAGCCGCCTGCCAACCAAAAACCCTGGAGGTGAGAAGCTGTGTCACACATTAACGCAAAGATAAGATCAGTTCAACAGAGCCGGGGTAAGCAGCTGATTTATAGTACAGTATGGAGACACCCTGCTGACTGGGATGCTATATTTACCTTTTTAATACAGCGTTTATTTGGGTTCATCTTTTTCTCGTCTTTGTTCTCGTGTTATAAAATAACTCCCCCATTAAGCCCCACCCACCGCATTGATTGACAGCTGACTGGTTGGCAGCGTTAATGCAAACAGGATTACAGATAAGCTGGAATTTTGATGAGTATGAAGGCTGATGATGCCACTTTTTTTTTTGCACCCACATGAGCAACGCAGCGGCGAAAACGTGTCTGAATTCCGACTCCCCGAACACGCATACAGTTGGTGAGGGTTGAACTTTATGTCGAGGGGTTTATTATTGCGGTAGTATACATGGAGAACATAATGGGTGGCACTGCTTGGGTCTATATTCAAACGGATTTGGCTGCAAGGCTGAGCCGGGGGAGCTTTGTTAAAACTGCTTAATCAGACTCTCGCAGATCCCGCTCACTTAGGCCTGGATTTTAAAGGCTGACACAAACGCGCACTGCTTTTCAGGACATCAGCATTAAAGGGGGATGCAACTCAGCAAATGAGCCTGGAGGTCCTGACAAAATGTGAGTGTGTGTGCGTATGTATGTGTATAAAATAATTGTTTCATATGTTATGATGATATTTTGTTCACGGCTTTCTTACGGACACCACTTACGTCCGGGGTAGCACACGTGAATTTTAGTGGAGGTAGGTGGAGGTCTGTGTAGAAGTGTGGGAGTCTCTATATGTATATTTGTGCATGTGTGTGTGTGTGTGTGTGTATATATATATAGATATATATATATATATATATATATATATATATATATATATATATATATATATATATATATAGGGGACAATGTTTCAGGTGCAGATAGGGCACCAATCTATCACTGGGCACACACTCACTCACACAAACGCACTCTATGTGGGGCAATTTGGAGAATTCAATTGACTAGATCCATGTTTTTGGACTGTGGGAGGAAACCGGAGAACACTGAGGAAACTCACGTGGACACAAGAGAACGTGAGAGAACGTGGATTGGGATTCGAACTGGGAATCTCTAATGCTGAGAGGAGAACATGCTAACCACTAAGCCACTGTGCCACCCACATATATATATATATATATATATATATATATATATATATATATATATATATATATATATATATATATATATACACACACACACACACACACACATATATATATATATATATATATATATATATATGCGTGTGTGTGTGTACGTATATATGTGTGTGTATTATTGTGAATAAACTCCAACAACACCCCTTTCCCGTGATTTATTCACAATAATGCACATCCTCTAATACCATATTGCTTTAATTTACATCCATCCATTAGGGTCGCGGGGGGGTTCCCCATGTCCATCCAGGGCAGAACGTTTCGGGCACTGGACACACTCACTCACACAGACACACTCTATATGGGGCCATTTGGAGAATTCAATTGCCCTTGATCCATGTTTTTGGACTGTGGGAGCAAACCGGAGAACCCGGAGGAAACCCACGCAGACATGGGGAGAACATGGAAACACTCCGTTTCAGAACCACTGTACTCTTACACGCTTATGACCTGTAAACCACAGGAAAGTCATGTTCAAGTATGAAACAGTATAAAAACGTCTGCCTTACCTTCAGTGAGTCGAAGCAGGCGATGACGCGGCCGTTCTCAACGTGACAGGTGCGCGACGGGTGCGCGAACTTGCACTCCGTGTCCGAGCGCGAGCACGAGCCTCTCTGGAACTCGCGGCACACCTCGAGCGTCAGCCACTTGGTGTCGCGACCCACGGCCACGTTGACAGCCATGACGGATGGGTGGCCGGGGTCAAGCGGCGGGATCTCCAGAGGATTAGAAGCTCGGAAGGCGACGAAGCTGGGTGACAGAAAGCAGAACGGCACGCCACGGCACTCCCTCACGGGACAGAACGGGGCATGCTCCGACGGTGGGACTGCAGGGATGACGCCGATAAACCGCGAACAGACCCTCTAGGATTCCATAACAGCGGGTTGGGGTGAGCTGGAGCGGGTCACGCCGTCATGCTGCAACGTCCACCCGGTAGACGGAGCCAGACTGAGGCACCGAGACGAAGAAAACCGGGGTGGACTGTTGGCGATCCGTGTCCCGCCTGAATACGGCCTGAAGGGCGGCTGAAGGTCCAAAGCTTGGGCTTACAGTTGCTGAAGCTTCTCAGATTCGGTGAGGGCAGAGGTGAACAGACCGGCCTTGAGTTAACAAGGCAAAATGGCGCGCAAGACGAGGACAACGAGGGAACGGCGATGGCGCCAAAGGACGGTACGCCCGTCAGGGTGAAACGCAGCCCGAGTCGAGGTGCGCAGACACACAGAGCATGCGTGCAGCCGGAGACAGCGGCGTGGGGGGAAAGCATGCGCCGGCGCGAACCCGCTGCAGCATCCAGCACATCCAGGCACTTTGTGATGAAGCGTGTCCACGGCGTTCTACTTCAGTTGCCTTCGCGTTCCTCCCGCTTGGCCTAGGTTCATCGCAAACGCCTCCTTCGGCGACTTTCGAAGCCTGGCAATTACAACAAAAACAAAAACAAAAAAGTTACCAAAAGTTGACTGTAAATGTCTGGAAGGAGGGAGGGGGGGTGGTATTTACAGTGTGGAAAATGCGGAGGGTGATGGGTGGGGAGCGAATGAAGAGCGGGTAAGCGAGAGAGGAGAGCGTGAAAGAGGTAGAGAGGAGGTGCGGACAGGAAAGGGCAGGCTGTGTCTTGATTAAGAGATAGAGGGAGGGCGACTGGGAGGGACGGAGGGAGGGCAGGAAGAGCAGGGAAATGGAGCAGAGCGAAGGAGAAAGAGAGAGAGAGAGAGAGAGAGAGAATGAGATGTACGGGGCGAGAAAGCCAAAGAGACAACTCTTTGGGATCGGCGATGGAAAAACAAGGCAAAAGTCGGGCTTATTTTTTACCCACAATGCACAAGTAGAAGAAAACGAGGTGGAGACGGTTACTGCGCTATATTGGGAATAAAAAACAGGTCGTGGTGGAGGGGGGGGGGGGGCTCGGGGTTAGAACGGCAGTTAAAACATCCATCCATCCACCTTCCGCTTTATCCTCTACTGCTGTTGAATAGTTGGAAGGGGGGGGGGGGGGGGGGGGGTTCGCCATGCCCATCCAGGGGAGAACGTTTCGGGTGCCAATCTATCACTGGACACAGGCACACTCTATATAGGGCAATTTGGAGAATTCAATTGACCTTGATCCATGTTTTTTGGACTGTGGGAGGAAACCGGAGAACCCGGAGGAAACCCACGTGGACACGGGGAGAACATGGAAACTCAGATTGGGTTTCGAACCAAGATTGGGATTCGAACCGGGAATCCCCAGCGCTGAGAGGAGAACATGCTAAACCACTAAGCCACATTCATGATCCATCCATTATCATCTGCTTTATCCTCTACTAGGGTCGCGGGGGGAAGGGGGGGGGGGTTCCCCGTGCCCATCCAGGGGAGAACGTTTGGGGCGCTGGGCAGATACACCCAGGACAGGGCGCCAATCTATCACTGGACACACACACACTCTATATGGGGCAATTTGGAGAATACAATCGACCTCGATCCATGTTTTTGGACTGTGGGAGAAAACCGGAGAACCCGGAGGAAACCCACGTGGACACGGGGAGGACATGGAAACTCCACCCATATTGGGATTCGAACCGGGAATCCCCAGCACTGAGAGGAGAACATGCTAAACACTAAATCATGACCATGATCCATCCATCATCTTCTGCTTTATCCTCTATTAGGGTCGCGGGGGGTTCCCCATGCACATCCAGGGGAGAACGTTTGGGGCGCTGGGCAGGTACACCCAGAACAGGGCACCAATCTATCACTGGACACACTCACTCACACAGACACAATCTAGATGGGGCAATTTGAAGAATTCAATTGACTTGATCCATGTTTTTGGACTGTGGGAGGAAACCGGAGAACCCAGAGGAAACCCACGTGGACACGGGGAGAACATGGAAACTCCACCCAGATGGGGATTCGAACCAGGAATCCCTAGTGCTGAGAGGAGAACATGCCAACCACTAAGCCACCGTGCCGCCCCAGGCGGCTAAAACATCTACCCTGCCAATTGTGCACCAGCCAATGAGGGCCAGGTTCTGCACATTGATCATCGTCCTCCTCCTCCAGCAGCGACTGTCACCGCATTGACCCGAGCTCGGTGATTAAGAGCCATGCTTTCCCCGCTCTGTGCAGGTTCCGTGTTGGTGTACGGGGGTGAGATCTGTTGCCACGCACCACTCCGTTCATGTGGGTGGAACTGAGAACAAATTCCCTTCAGCATCGCTGTTCTGCTGCCCTTCATCTTCTTCTTCTCTCTGGCTTCTTCGTTCAAAGCCATGTTCTGTTAACGACGTGAACCGTGTTCTCCGGGCAGCTACACATCTGCGGAGCCCCCTCCTGATGACCGAGGTCGGGTCACGGTGAAGGTTAATCGCTACAGAAACTTTAGACAATTCCAGGACTTTGAAAGTGGATGGACATTAAAGCTGACGTCTCTGATGTGTGTTTAAAGCGCAGGACCTGAAGGTCATCGGTTTTTAGAGTTAAGGATACGTTAGTGACCGCCGTGTCCACTGATTAGTCACATGATCTAGATTTTAACATCGAGTCTGTAGGGCATCAGTTGGGGTGTTCAGGCCTCGGTCCATAATTTGGTCCAATTTGGCCGTGTCCCAAATACAAATGAGACAATTACAGATTTTGTTACGTATATTGTCCTAATATATAGAAAGAAGGCGGCACGGTGGCTTAGTGGTTGGCATGTTCTCCTCTCAGCCCTAGGGATTTCAGGTTTAAATCCCAATCTGGGTGGAGTTTCCATGTTCTCCCCGTGTCCGCGTGGGTTTACTACGGGTTCTCCGGTTTCCTCCCACAGTCCAAAAACATGGATCAAAGTCAAATGAATTCTCCAAATTGCCCCATATAGAGTGTGTCTGTGTGCGTGAGTGTGTGTCCAGTGATAGATTGGTGTCCTGTCCTGGGTGTATCTGCCCAGCACCCGAAACGCCCCCCCGCCCCCCCAATAGAGGATAAAGCAGAAGATAATGGATGGATCATGGACGTGGCTTAGTGTTAAGCATGTTCTCCTCTCAGCGCTGGGGATTCAGGTTCGAATCCCAATCTGGGTGGAGTTTCCATGTTCTACCCATGGGTTTCCTCCGGTTTCCTCCCACAGTCCAAAAACATGGATCAAGGTGAAATGAATTCTCCAAATTGCCCCATATAGAGTGTGTCTGTGTGAGTGAGTGTGTGTCCAGTGATAGATTGGTGTCCTGTCCTGAGTGTATCTGCCCAGCACCCAAAACGCTTCCCCCCCCCCCACGACCCTAATAGAGGATAAAGCGGAAGATAATGGATGGATCATGGACGTGGCTTAGTGATTAGCATGTTCTCCTCTCAGCGCTGGGGATTCAGGTTCGAATCCCAATCTGGGTGGAGTTTCCACGTTCTCCCCGTGTCCACGTGGGTTTACTACGGGTTCTCCGGTTTCCTACCATAGTCCAAAAATATGGATCAAAGTCAATTGAATTCTCCAAATTGCCCCATAGACAGACACGGTGAGACATACAGACACAGAAAGGACTCCGATTAGGAATCCAGCGTACCAAAAGGGCCGGCATCACCATACCAACTCATGAGAGCAGCGGAGGGGTGGGAGTGAGGGGTGAGGGGGGTTAATGATGGGGGAGGATAATTATATCGTTAATCCCGATAATCTCCATTCATCATTAGCCAAAACTTCAGGGTCGTGACCCGGCCGCCAATCACTCCAGCGGATCGTCAATACCATTAGTGTCATGAGGTTTGGAGTAGGGCTGCAACAAATTAATTGATAAAATCAATAAAAATCGATTACGAAAAGTGTCGATGATCCGTTGGGTCACACGATTTCCGCGTTACTCGCAATGTCGTAACCGCTTACGTCACCTGCAGTGCTTCAACAACGCTGGAAAAAAAAATCGCGGGTTGAGCAGAACGAGGCGGAATCTGCAAAACACGTTGGTAAACTCTACAAATCATCAATTTAATGATCAAGCATCAGGTTTGAATTTTTTGACAAAATATGAGTGAAGACACTCATGGGGATTAGGTAACATATTACCTTCATTCATTCATTATCTTCCGCTTTATCCTCTATTAGGGTCGCGGTGGGGTTCCCCATGCCCATCCAGTGGAGAACATCTCAGGCGCTGGGCAGATACACCCAGGACAGGACACCAATCTATCACTGGGCACACACTCACTCACACAGACACACTCTATATGGGGCAATTTGGAGAATTCAATTGACCTTGATCCATGTTTTTGGACTGTGGGAGGAAACCGGAGAACCCGGAGGAAACCCTCGCGGACACGGGGACGACATGGAAACTCCACCCAGATTGGGATTCGAACCGGGAATCCCTAGCGCTGAGAGGAGAACATGTAACATATTACAGCTACGGATTTTTTTATTTTTTTATTTATCCCATTCATCGATTAATCCAAAAAAATAATCGACCGATTAATCGATTACCAAAATAATCGTTAGTTGCAGCAGTAAGATTCCAGTCGCCGTTTCAGTAAACGAAGTACTGCTAAAGGACGATAACATGGAGTGGAGTTTCCATGTCCTCCCCGTGTCCGCGTGGGTTTCCTCCGGGTTCTCCGGTTTCCTCCCACAGTCCACAAACATGGATCAAGGTCAATTGAATTCTCCAAATTGCCCCATATAGAGTGTGTCTGTGTGAGTGAGTGGTGATAGATAAAAGAGGATAAAGCGGAAGATAATGGATGGACTTGTATGTGATGCTTGGTTCGTCCCGGTGCTGAGAACCTCCCGCCTCACAGACGGAGTTAAAGCAGACCAAACTGAACGAACCCTGGTTCTCCGATCTGGCGAGCACAGTTCACGGAGACTCGAACAGACGGAGAGTCTAATTAAAAAAACATCAGATCAACAAAAGACATGGGTGGAACAGTGTGTGTGTGTGTGTGTGTGTGGGGGGGGGGGGGGGGTTGTGTGTGTGCATGTGTGTCGTGGGTGGGTCTGACAGCTGACATGTGCTCTGCGCAGAGGAAGAGTAATTAGAAAGGACTCGTGATTCAGCTCGACACGGCTGTGTACGCTTCGCCTTGTACATCGTAATAGAGGTGAATGATGTGTTCCTGCCGGCGGGTCACATGGCGCATGAGCGGCATTCTGGGTAAACCGATGTGACAGCGCAACGACTGCACCGGCGCTCCTGTTAACCTAATGAAAGCGTCTGCAGCAGAACGACGCCGAATGTTATGAGATCATCATACCATGTGACTTCAGCCACGACAAAACGTCTGACGGGTATGAAGAACGTCATTAGTTCATTATTTCTTGTTAGCGACGTGACATTATACTAATAAACTATTAGGGATGAGACGATTAATCATTCTGCAATTAATCGTGATTAAAGACACTGCAATCAATTAATCGTAAGAGCGGGTGGCATGCTGGTTTAATGGTTGGCATGTTCTCCTCTCGGCGCTAGGGATTCCCGGTTCGAATCCCAATCTGGCTGGAGTGTCCATGTTCTCGGTGTCCGCGTGGGTTTCCTCCGGGTTCTCCGGTTTCCTCCCAGTCCAAAAACATGGATCAAGGTCAATTGAAATCTTCAAATTGCCCCATATAAAGTGTGTTTGTGTGAGTGAGTGTGGGTCCAGTGATAGATTGGTGTCCTGTCCTGGGTATCTGCCCAGCACCCGAAACGTTCTCCCACGGATGGGCCCCCCCTAGTAGAGGATAAAGCGGAAGATAATGGATGGATCACGGACATGGCTTGTTCTCCTCTCAGCGTTGGGGAATCAAGGTTCGAATACCAATCTGGGTGGAGTTTCCATGTTCTCCCCAAGTCCACGTGGGTTTCCTCCGGGTTCTCCGGTTTCCTCCCACAGTGAAAAAACATGGATCAAGGTCAATGGAAATCTCCAAATTGCCCCATATAGAGTGTGTCTGTGTGAGTGAGTGTGTCAAGTGATAGATTGGGGTCCTGTCCTGGGTGTATCTGCCCAGCGCCCGAAACGTTCTCCCCTGGATGGGCATGGGGGAACTCCCCCCGACCCTAATGGAGGATAAAGCGGAAGATAATGGATGGATCATGGACATGGCTTAGTGGTTAGCATGTTCTCCTCTCAGCACTGGGGAATCAAGGTTCGAATCAAGGTTTTCATGTTCTCCCCGTGTCTGTGTGGGTTTCCTCCGGGTTCTCCGGTTTCCTCCCACAGTGCAAAAACATGGATTCAAGGTCAATTGAATGCTCTAAATTGCCCCATATAGTGTGTGTCTGTGTGAGTGAGTGTGCCCAGTGCAGTGTGATTGTCCTGGGTGTATCTGCCCAGCGCCCGAAACGTTCTCCCACGGATGGGTATGGGGAGAACCCCCCCCCCAATGAATGAATTAATAATTATAAGCGTGCCTCAGTGCCCAGTGATGGATTGGCGCCCTGTCCTGGGTGTATCTGCCCAGCGCCCGAGACGTTCTCCCCTGGATGGGCATGGGGAACCCCACCACGACCCTAATAGAGGATAAAGCGGGAGATAATGAATGAATGAATGAAGCGTGCCTCACAATCGCCACGACAACGGATGTTTGGATGGGCGCTGTAATGATCAGGAGCCTAAATGAAATGTGGTTAGGCAAAAACCTCACACCGTTTATACAACACACTGATGTTCATATCACCTGTCCCCAATAAAGGTTCTAAAAAAAATAGGAACTGCGAAGAAAGCAAACAAAAACTGCGATGGAAGCCAGACGCACCAGAGACAGAAGGCCAGATAGGATCTGAGCCCAAGTCCCAGAGAAACACACACAGACGGAGGAGGCGGCGGGGGTTCGAGAGTGCGACCGTGCAGACAGACAGCCCAGAAGGAGAGCACTGCAGTAAAGTGGGAGCGGGGGTGAGCGAGATGATGTGTCCGTGTGCGAGAGAGAACGACGTCCCGAAAGAAAAGACAAACAACCGCGGACCCGTTCCGAAGAACTTCGGGGGAGTCATCCCGAATCTGGCGTTAACGGCAATGGACGTTTATGGTTCGAAATAGGGAGCCGATGTCACAACATGAATAAGAACGCTGAATAATTAATGATGCGCCGCAAACCGGAAGATGAGGTCGCAGCTTTAAGGTGGAGGGCCGCGCCGGCCCGGGCCGCGGAGTGCTGCAGTGCCCTTGAAAAGAGCGCTTTGGAAGACGCTGACCCAAAAGCCTACATGGTATAGAACGTCTCGTCCGGCCGGCGGTGCAGAGGACCGGCGGTGCAGAGAACCGCCAGCGAGCCTGACGCGAGCGAGGAGGCGGCCGGATGCCTGACGCCGGCATGCGGAGCGGCGTGTACAGTAGGTGTTCTCTGCGTAGTGAGAAGCAGCAAACAAAAGCTGTCTTTTGCGTTCCATTCACGCCGCGGCTTCATCAAGGTGCTCGTGGTGAGACGCCGCCTCGCTCTGATGTTCTAAACGTTCTCGGCGCGCTGAGATCAGGAGCTGCGCGAACGTGGCACAGTCGCATGTCTGTGAATAACAAGTGTCTGGAAACGGTGAGTGTATCAACTCTGCAAGGTCACTGAGCCACTGATACACACGCGCGCGCGCACGCACACACACACACACACACACACACACACACACACACACACACACACACACACACACACACACACACACACACACACACACACACACACACACTGCAGTGACCTTCACGAATGAACTTGTGCATTTCTGCGCAGGCTGTATTTGCTAAAACGTACAGTACCAATCAAAAGTTTGGACACACCCCTCATTCTTGCTCCTGTGCATTTCCTCCACTTAACATATAGATGGACTTTGTAGTTCTACAATTACAGACTGTAGTCCATCTGTTCTAGGCCCCCGTTAGTCCGAAACATCACAGAACAGGTATCATTTGGGTGGTGGATTGTTTGTCAGTGACAATGATGCAGTGTGGGATGGGGGGGTAGTTTCATTTAAACACCTCAGTGACACTGCTGGGATAGGAACAAATAATGCACAGACCAAATAATCACTGCTCAGGTATTTGTGTTAGTCCCCAGTTGGTTCTGTGTTCTCTGTTGGTCAGGAGCATCACAGAACAGGTATCATTTGGGTGGTGGATTGTTTATTGTCAGTTCTGCAGTGACACTGATGCAGTGGGGGGGGGTTAGTTTCATTTCTCCACCTCAGTGACACTGCTGGGATAGGACTAATGCACCCACCCAATAACCCCTGCTCTGTGGTGCTACTATTGGGGTTCTGAGCATTAGAACAGAGTAAAGGGGACGTACAGAGTATGTACTGTAGAACACACACAGATGGACTACAGAATGGAATTGTAGAACTACCAAGTCCATCTTCACTGTAAGTGGAACTGAGAACATGGATAATAGGTGGAACAGAAAGGGGTGTGTCCAAACTTTTGACTGCTACTGTTTGTTATGTTAGTCCTCTGTTGGTTCTCTGTTGGTCAGGGCCATCACAGAACAGGTATCATTTGGGTGGTGGAGTGTTTGTCAGTTCTGCAGTGACACTGATGCAGTGAGGGGGGGGTTAGTTTCATTGGAACACCTCAGTGACACTGCTGGGATAGGAACAAATAATGCACCCACCCAATAACCCCTGCTCTGTGGTGCTACAATTGGGGTTCTGAGCATTAGAACAGAGTAAAGGGGACGTACACAGTATGTACTGTAGAACACACACAGATGTACTACAGAATGGAATTGTAGAACTACAAAGTCCATCTTTTTGTGGACTACAGTACATACTGTGTTCTTTGTCCCCTGTTGGTTCTCTGTTCTCTGTTGGTCTGAACCATCACAGAACAGGCATCATTTGGGTGATGGATTGTTTATTGTCAGTTCTGCAGTGACACTGATGCAGAGAGGGGGGGGATTAGTTTCATTTCTCCACCTCAGTGACACTGCTGGGATAGGAATAATGCACCCACCAAATAACCCCTGCTCTGTGGAGCTACTATTGGGGTTCTGAGCATTAGAACAGAGTAAAGGGGACGTACACAGTATGTACTGTAGAACACACAGATGGACTACAGAATGGAATTGTAGAACTACAAAGTAAATTTGTAGTAAAATGTAAAGTAAGTGGAACTGAGAACAGGTACTGGTACTGTTTGTTATGTTAGTCCCCTGTTGGTTCTCTGTTGGTCAGCAGCATCACAGAACAGGTATCATTTGGGTGGTGGATTGATGCAGTGAGGGGGGTTTTTAGTTTCATTTCTCCACCTCAGTGACACTGCTGGGATAGGAATAATGCACCCACCCAATAACCCCTGTTCTGTGGTACTATTGGGGTTCCTCCAACACATTTCAATGTTTTCATTTATTCCCAATGGCAAAGCTGTAAGAATCCCTGGCATGTCTTTACAAACATGTAAAATACAGGGGGGTTCTAAAGAGCTCACAGAATTAAAGTACGGTTCTGTAACATGATGTCAGTTCGTAAATATTAAAAAAAATGTAGAAGAATTTAAGAACCACACAAACTCGGGAATGAAGTGTTAGATCACAGTTACAGAGCGGAGTCGGCGTTCTGATGACTCAATAACTGCAGAGTTCCAAACCGCCTCAGCACAAAAGCGGTGCAGGGGAAGCTTCATGGCACGGGGTTCCTGCTCAAGCGGTCGCAAGCAAGCCATACGACACTACCAAGTGCTGAGTTGGGGGGGGGCATTTGGGGGGAGGGCATATGTGGGCTTGGTGGTTAGCATGTTTGCTTTAGTGGAGTTTCCATGTTCTCCCCGTGTCCACGTGGGGTTTCTCCACGTTCTCCGGTTTCCTCCCACAGTCCAAAAACATGAATGTGAGGTTAATTGAATGCACCAAATTGCCCCTATATAGTCTGTGTGAGTGAGTGAGAGTGTACCCAGCAGTACATCTGCCCGAAACAATCTGCCCTGGATGAGTATGGGGAACCCCCCCCCCCACCCCCAGACCCAAAATAATATAATGAATAACTAAAGTGGTGTAAAGCACTCAACCACTGGACTCTAAAGCAAAAAAAAGTGTTATTTATTCATTCATTATCTTCTGCTTACTTATGTATAAAGGTTGTGGGGGGGGGGGAAATACACCCAGGACAGGACGCCAATCTATCACTGGGCATACACTCACTCACACACACTACATGAGGCAATTTTAGAGCAAGTTCAAGTTCAAGTTATTTACTTATATAGCGCTTTTTTACAACAGTACATTGTCACAAAGCAGCTTTACAAAATGAAAAGCCTTTAAACCCCCAAAGAGCAAGCCGAAGCGACAGTGGCAAGAAAAAACTCCCTTTTATATTGTTATTTAAGGAAGAAACCTTGGCAGGACCGAGACTCAGTGGGGGACTCATCCTCCTTGAGCAGCCATATCACCTTGAATCCATGTTTTTGGACTGTATGAGCAAACCCATCCAGACACGGGGAAAAGATGGAAACTCCACCCAGATTGGGATTGAAACCTGGTTCCCCAGGGCTGAGAGGAGAACATGCTAGCCACCAAGCCACCATGCCGTCCTGCGTCCATAGAGTTAAATTAAAGGCTGTACTCATCATGACGTTGCGTTATGACTAGGGCTGTATTCAAGTACAAATTTTCGTAGTCGAATCAGTTAAAATTTCACCACAAGATGGCGCTATAAGCATAGTGTTTAAAAAAGATTTTTTTTTATATAGTTTACTTGTTTTTCTAACAAAAGAAAACCTTTTTTTTTTTTTTTTTTTTTTTTTTTTTTTTTTTTTTTTTTTTTTTTTTTTTTTTTTTTTTTTTTTTTTTTTTTTTCTAGAAATTAGGATGATTTTATTTGACAAAAGGCTATATATATAACGAAAACAAAGACATTTCATGTAAAAACTAATGCTTAGCAGCAGCCATGGCACCCCCATGTGGTCAAAATGGTACATTCGACTATGAGGTTCATAGTCGACTACGGTTCTCCGAATCGAATCGTCGAATCAGCGAATATTGCAGCTCACCCCTAGTTATGACACTAGTGCCCTGCGTCCAATGAGACGGATTTCGAGGAGGATGGACCCGAGGTGTGTGAGGGAGTGAAATGTTCAGAGTGAGACTCAGAAGAATGATCGTCGTTTATAATATAAAGGTAACGACAGTAAGTGGGGGTTTTTATATCAAGTCAATGGAAGACAAGGTTATTCGGCTATAGCAGTCAACAGATGTGTGTGTGTGGGGGGGGGGGGGGGGGTGTAAGGCTACAGTGGAGAAGGGAGGGGGTTGGGAGGACTGTATATGCTAAGTGTTCTAGCGAGGACATCATTTTACAGCATGACCTTCATAGCTACTGTTGCACTGTGCAGCTCACACGGTGCTACACATCAGCACAACAAAACATGCAGCGAGTTTAAGGATTTAAACTTAAACGTGTTTAAGGATTAATTAAAAAATATTAATTAATTTTTACAGACGAATCCATCATAACATGCTCCCTCACACATCTTGGGTCCATCCTCTTCTAAATCTGTCTCATTGGATGCAGGGGGGGGCGGCACGGTGGCTTAGTGGTTTAGCACGTTCGCCTCTCAGCGCTAGGGATTCCCGGTTCGAATCCCCATCTGGGTGGAGTTTCCATGTTCTCCCCGTGTCCGCGTGGGTTTCCTCCGGGTTCTCCGGTTTCCTCCCACGGTCCAAAAACATGGATCAAGTTAATTGAGTTCTCTAAATTGCCCCATATAGAGTGTGTATGTGTGTGTGTCTGTGTGAGTGAGTGTGTGCCCAGCGATGGATTGGCGCCCTGTCCTGGGTCTATCTGCCCAGCGCCCGAGACGTTCTCCCCTGGATGGGCATGGGGAACCCCACCGCGACCCTAATAGAGGATAAAGCGGGAGATAATGAATGAATGAATGAATGAATGGATGCAGGGGACTATTGTCATAACGCAACATCATGATAAGTGCCTTTATTTTAACTCCATGGACACAGGACGGGCCGGCACGCTGGCTTAGTGGTTAGTATGTTCTCTTCTCCAATGCAAGTGGATTGTCCTTTCCACTTCACCTTGAATCCACGTTTTTGGATTGTGGGAGGAAACCGGAGAACCCGGAGGAAACCCACGCGGACACGGGGAGAACATGGAAACTCCACCCAGATTGGGATTCGAACCGGGAATCCCTAGTGCTGAGAGGAGAACATACTAACCACTAAGCCATCGTGCCGCCCACAAAATAGAATCCATTCATTCATTATCCTCCGCATTATCCTCTATTAGGGTTGCGGTGGGGTTCCCCATGCCCATCCAGGGGAGAATGTTTCGGGTGCTGGGCAGATACACCCAGGACAGGACGCCAATCTATCACTGGACACACACTCACTCACACAGACACACTCTATATGGGGCAATTTGGAGAACTCAATTGACTTGATCCATGTTTTTGGACTGTGGGAGAAAACCGGAGAACCCGGAGGAAACCCACGCGGACACGGGGAGAACATGGAAACTCCACCCAGATGGGGATTCGAACCGGGAATTCCCAGGACTGAGAGGAGAACATACTAACCACTAACCACAAAATAGAGAACATACTAACCACTAAGCCATCATGCCGCCCCCAAAATAGAATCCATCCATTATCCTCCGCTTTATCCTCTATTAGGGTCGTGGGGGGGGGGGGGGGTTCCCCATGCCCTTCCAGGGGAGAACATCTCAGGTGCTGGGCAGATACACCCAGGACAGGACGCCAATCTATCACTGGACACACACTCGCTCACACAGACACACTCTATATGGGGCAATTTGGAGAACTCAATTGACTTGACCCATGTTTTTGGACTGTGGGAGGAAACCGGAGAACCCGGAGGAAACCCACGCGGACACGGGGAGAACATGGAAACTCCACCCAGATGGGGAATCGAACCGGGAATTCCCAGGACTGAGAGGAGAACATGCCAACCACTAAGCCACCATGCTACCCCCAAAATAGAATCCATTCATCCATTATCCTCCGCTTTATCCTTTATTAGGGTCGTGGGGGGGGGTTCCCCATGCCCATCCAGGGGAGAACGTTTCAGGCGCTGGGCAGATACATCCAGGACAGGACACCAATCTATCACAGGACACACACTCACTCACACAGACACACTCTATATGGGGCAAGTTGGAGAACTCAATTGACTTGATCCATGTTTTTGGACTGTGGGAGGAAACCGGAGAACCCGGAGGAAACCCACGAATTCCCAGGACTGAAAGGAGAACATGCTAACCACTAAGCCACCATGCTGCCCCCAAAATAGAATCCATCCATCCATTATCTTTCGCCTTATCCTCTATTAGGGTCGCGGGGGGGGGGGGGGGGGGCAGATACACCCAGGACAGGACGCCAATCTATCACTGGACACACACTCACTCACACAGACTCACTCTATATGGGGCAATTTGATCCATGTTTTTGGACTATGGGAGGAAACCCACGTGGACCCGGGGAGAACATGGAAACTCAGGAATCCCCAGCGCTGAGAGGAGAACCTGCTAATTTAAGTCACGGGAGTTCCACATACACCCAGATTAAAGGTACAACTCCAGACTGAAACGTATTGGCTGTAAGTTTGGACGAACCAGACGGACGCATCGGACACGGCGGTTCCCATTTGGTGACAGGTGCAGAGTGAGGAAGTCGGACGTCTCATCACGCGTCGCTCTGTCACTGAGTAAAGAATAGAGCTCCAGCAGCAGCAGGGGAGCGCGGGGAGGGAACATGTTGAGGCAGAGCCTAAAATGGACGCCAGACAGTTGGGCTTGAGGTGAGTAAGAGGAGCGGTTGGGAGACGGGCGCCGGCAGCTGCACGAGTTCAACTGAATGACAGCGAGAGAGAGAGAGCGAGAGAGAGAGAGAGCCCGCGAACGAGACCGAGTCAAAGAGAGAGCGAGGAACGACAGAGGACCCCCCCCCCCCAGTCTAAGAGCAAAATAATTAGGTTAAGTACATCTAATCCCTTTAGCCTTACTCCAGCGCTGCAGTCTTCATTCACAAAATGCTCCACCACCCTGCGTCTAATCCGCAAAGACCCGCGCCGCAACCACACGGACGAGAGCCTCAGAAGGTCCCGGGGAGCCGTGCCGGGCGTCCGAACGAGTCTGACGCTCCGATCCGCGATCCCAACGAAGCCGGAGGGACTCGTGACATTAATCTGGAACGGATACGAGGTCCGGCGCTCGCTGCCCGTAAAGATCGCCCGCTCCCGTTTTCCCGAGAAGGCAGGACGTGACGATGCAGAATTCTCCTCTCGATCCATAATCAGGGACCGCTTAACCACGTGGCCGAAAATATGCAAACACCTGTCTTTAATTATTCAAATGAAAGCGCGTTTAGAGGATGAACTCTCAGAGCGAGGAGATCTTTATTCGTTTCAGTTGTTCTATAATGACTTTGTTTCTGTTGCGGATTAAAGAACCGAAGACGTTTAAAGACACACCGACAACAGCAGCTTTATGAATTTATGCAAGATAAGGGAGCGGTAGCTCAGTGGTCAGGGTGTTGGGTTGTCAATCTGAAGGTTGGGGGTTCAAATCCCAGGTCCTCTAAAGTTACCAATGTGGGTCCTTGAGCAAGACCCTTAACCCTCATTGCTCCAGGGATGTTGTGATGAACCCTGTGCTCACCTTGTAAGTCGCTTTGGATAAAAACGTCCAATAAATGACCAAATGTGATGTAAATATATATAAAATAAGGAAAATAAGAAAGAACAGAGGGCGGCACAGTGGCTTAGTGGTTGGCATGTTCCGGTTTCCTCCCACAGTCCAAAAACATGGATCAATTCAATTGAGTTCTCCAAATTGCCCCATATAGAGTGTGTGTGTGTGTGTGTGTGTGTGTGTGTGTGTGAGTGTCCAGTGATAGATTGGCATCCTGTCCTGGGTGTATCTGCCCAGCGCCCGAAACGTTCTCCCCTGGATGAGCATGGGGAACCCCACCGCGACCCTAATAGAGGATAAAGCGGAAGATAATGAATGAAAAGAAAGAACTGAGGGCGGCACGGTTGTTTAGTGGTTGGCATGTTCTCCTCTCAGCACTAGGGATGTCCGTGTGGGTTTCCTCCGGGTTCTCCGGTTTCCTCCCACAGTCCAAAAACATGGATCAAGGTCAATCGAGTTCTCAAAATTGCCCCATATAGAGTGTGTCTGTGTGAGTGAGTGTGTGTGTCCAGTGATAGATTGGTGTCCTGTCCTGGGTGTATCTGCCCAGCGCCCAAGACGTTCTCCCCTGGATGGGCATGGGGAACCCCCCCGCGACCCTAATAGAGGATAAAGCCAAAGATAATGGATGAAAAGAAAGAACTGAGGGCGGCATGGTGGCTTAGTGGTTTAGCATGTTCTCCTCTCAGCACTAGGGATTCCAGGTTCGAATCCCCATCTGGGTGGAGTTTCAATGTTCTCCCCGTGTCCGTGTGGGTTTCCTCCGGGTTTTCCAGTTTCCTCCCACAGTCCAAAAACATGGATCAAGGTCAATTGATTTCTCCAAATTGCCCCATATAGAGTGTGTATGTGTGAGTGAGTGTGTGTCCAGCGATAGATTGGTGTCCTGTCCTTAATGTATCTGCCCAGCGCCTGAAATGTTCTCCCCTGGATGGGCATGGGGAACCCCCCCGACCCTAATAGAGGATAAAGCGGAGGATAATGGATGGATGGAAGAAAGAACTGAAAATAACTTTCAAAATAAGAAATTTTAGTGGTTTAAATATAACTCATTATTATGTTTTTAAAACCTACTCGCAGCACGGGGTTGAGTGGTTAGCACATCCGTCTGTCAGCGCTGGGGATTCAGGTTCGAATCCTGATCTGGGTAGGGAGGTTCCATGTTCTCCCCTATATGTGTAGGTGTCCTCCGGGTTCTCCCGTTTCCTCCCACAGTCCAAAAACATGAATTTAAAGTTAATTGGCTGCTCTAAATTGCCAATTTCTATATTTCCCATAGTTCGGTTGTTTTCCGGGTTCTCTGGTTTGCCCAACAGAATGAATTTCAAAAACATGAATTTAAAGTAGCTGGCTGCTCCAAATTGCCCCTATATAGTGCACGTGAGGGTGTGCCCAGCAATGGATTGACACCCTGCCCTGGGTGTATCTGCCTAGCGCCCAAAACATTCTCCCCTGGATGGGTATGGGAAACCAGCATTATTGTGGAACATTAAAACTTAAGCTTTACGTACGCTGGACCAAATGTGCACTATTACACACACACACACACACACAGTGATGAAAGTCAGGCCTTAGATACGAGTGAAATACTTATAGCTCTGCTCTGATCTGTTGTGGTCAGGGATTTGAATACACACAGCAGTGCGGCTAAGTGTTTCAGCATTTCAAATAGGCTTATGTAGTTAGAATTTCCTTATAAAAAGATTACACTCACTTGCTGAGTAGCTGCAGTCTGGCTTATCCTCGCAGTGAGAAGAAGAATATACAGTGCCTAAAGCATGCTACGGGATGTTAAAAATACACACACTTTATTAGGTTCACCTTCCTGTTTCTCCCTTCATTATTTATTTTAGAAGTTCGTCGTACCGTATAGATGCACCGTGTGGTGTTAGAGATACACACCGTAGCCTGTCCGTTTCTCTGCACACTTCGCTACTTGACTTACAGCACTGTGTCACCGATGGACACGAGAATCACGAGACGCCGCATGCTCGACCATTACTCAAACGCACGATTTTCCGAATGCAATGTACGGCACTGCGAATTACAGGTGCAGCTGAGCCATAATGTACAACAAAAGTTACTTTGCAATTATTAAATACAACAAAATATATAGATTTGTTTAGTATATTAACACTTAAGGGGAAACTATTACAAAAAATATAATAAATATAACGGGTGGCTTAGTGGTTGGCATGTTCTCCTCTCAGCGCTGGGGATTCCCGATTCGAATCCCCATCTGGGTGGCGTTTCCATGTTCTCCCCGTGTCGGCGTGGGTTTCCGCCGTGTTCTCCGGTTTCCTCCCACGGTCTAAAAACATGGATCAATTCTCCAAATTGCCCCATATAGAGTGCGTCTGTGTGAGACCCAAAACGTTCTCCCCTGGATGGGCATAAGGGGAACCCCCCAGCGACCCTAATAGAGGATAAAGCAGAAGATAATGAATGAATGAATGAATGAATAACAGGCGGCACCGTGGCTTAGTGGTTAGCAGGGGAGAACGTTTCGGGCGCTGGGCAGATACACCCAGGACAGGACGCCAATCTATTGCTGGACACACACTCACACACACAGACACACTCTATATGGGGCAATTTGGAGCATTCAATTCACCTTGATCCATGTTTTTGGACTGTGGGAGGAAACTAAAGAACCCGGAGGATTTCCACACGGACACGTGGAGAACATGGAGACTCCACCCAGATTGGGATTCCAACCTGAATCCCTACGCTGAGAGGAGAACATGCTAACCACTAAGCCACCAGGTTATTTTTACATTACATTAGGTCATATAGCAGATGCTTTTAACTTCATTAGACCTGGGATTTGAACCCACAACCTTCAGATTGATAGCCAATGCCCTAACCACTAAACTACCGTGCCCACATGGTAGCCCACATTTAAAAAAAAAATTATACAAAATATTCATTTGCGTCACAGCGCTGCATTATAGGTCACCAGTCTTAAAAAGTGTCTCTTTGACCGATCTGTAGCGTGTGGCATGCCGTCCACACATTGTCACCACATGGCAGATCTGGTCGGGGTTGAGCAAAAAGGAAACAAGGCCGTGTGTGTGTGAGAAGTAATGCGGCCTGGAAGTGTGGAAACATTGAAAAGCTCGAAGAGAGCAAAGTCCGCCAGCTCTCGGAGGCATGGCAGTGAGTCAGGACCTGCGGCGGGATCGACGGCACTCCGCTGCGGCCTGACTGTGGAGCAGTAGCATGGCAACTCATCGTAGGTGAGAGAAAGAGAGGGTGAGAGAGATAGCTGACGATAAATTATTCGTTCATATTGCTGTACGTTCAGCTTCACGATGACTAACATGCTTCTGTAAGCGCTTTCAACCCCACACCGCAGACTAAACACGCTCACTGCAGCGTGGGGTCGTGTGTTTACATAACTACAGATGACCAGGGCGCTTTTCCTGCTGGAAAGGAAGCAGGGAGCCTCGTTTTGATTGTATATGTACTTAAAAGTACCAAATTTGTAGTAGCAATCTTAAACTACTGTTTTAAGACGTATTGTTCTGGTCCTTAAATCTGATTGGCTGAGCTGTATGTCCGGCCGTGACGATATTGACCTCTGACCATTTCACATTCGTGATTTATTCAACTAGGTTTGCATGTTCCCCACGCCCATCCAGGGGAGAACATTTAGGGCGTTGGGCAGATACACCCAGGACAGGACGCCATTCCATACACCATATAGGGGCAATTTAGACTTGGCCCTAGTGTCACCTAATACAATGTGTGACATACAACACATTATTATAAATCATTTCAACATGATTGAAAGACAGATTAGTATAAAATGTGTAGTTCTGGTCCAGAAAGAGGCCTTCCCCAAACTGTTTCCACAACAGTCATTCATTCATTCATTCATTCATTCATTATCTCCCGCTTTATCCTCTATTAGGGTCGCGGTGGGGTTCCCCATGCCCATCCAGGGGAGAACATCTCGGGCGCTGGGCAGATAGACCCAGGACAGGGCGCCAATCCATCGCTGGGTACACACTCACACACTCAAACACACTCTATATGGGGCAATTTAGAGAACTCAATTAACTTGATCCATGTTTTTGGACTGTGAGAGGAAACCGGAGAACCTGGAGGAAACCCACGCGGACACGGGGAGAACATGAAAACTCCACCCAGATGGGGATTCGAACCGGGAATCCCTAGCGCTGAGAGGCGAACGTGCTAACCACTAAGCCACCGTGCCGCCACAACAGTCAGTATACGATTAAAAAAAAAATCCAGGGACCAGTGCTTGTTATGGTAGTATATAAACCGGGTAGTTCCGGTCCTTAAATCTGATTGGCTGAGCCGTTTGTCCATCTGTGACATTATTGTCAATAACACACACCTCTGACCGCTTCACATTCGTATCAATGCGTGATATACAATACAACCATTTCCTGATGTTTTTTATAAACTGCGTCCTGTAATTTGGCCACTAGATGGCAGCATTTGATTGTGAAAGATACTGCAACCTGTAAATCAGCAATCTGCTTAAAGAAAGTGGTATAAGGTCCCCCCCCCCCCCACTTGGTTCAGTACATTAAACTCCTAACTCTGTCCACCATCTTCACCGCCCAACACCTCCGTGTCAGCAGACTCTGTAACCTGTTTCACTGAAGAGACTGAGAGCATCGGCAAACAATTCCTTTCCCCGTCACGTAAATCTCACTACCGATTATTCAGTCCCACCCTCATCCTCCCGTCTCTGAGATAAAGATCTCCAAGAGTCTCCTTTTGGGCAAATCGACCATCTGTCTTCCCAAACTCATCCCCTCTCACCTCCCACAGTCCATATCTCCCTCAATCACACCAGCACTAAGACCTTATCAACTCCTCATTTAAGAAATTGGCTGAATAACTGCCGCCCCAAAATTCACTGCTCTACCCAAATCCGGTCGAGAGCTACAGGGCTGTGTCAATATTAACTCTTCTGTTTAAAATGCTTCAACGTGTGATATCTACCCAGCTGTCAGCGTTCTCTGCACAGAACAACCTCATAGGTCTCAACCAGTCTGGCTTGAAATTTGGTATCTGTGGTTGAAGTATTACAACCTGTAAATTAAATCTCAAAAAATGCATTTAAAAAATCTGCAAAATGATAATATAAATACATAAAATACATAACAATACGTCACCACCACGAGTTTAAAGAGTCAAGTTTGAGTCAAGACAAAGACCGAGTCTGAGTTTAGAACAATATCATGGGTCAAAACCAAAACCTTAAAGGCTCGATGGTGAGTCATCTCCAAAAACCACAGAGTCAAGTCGGACACTGAACCAAAACCTCAAAGGTTCGATGGTGAGTCATGACCAAAAACCACAAAGAGTCAAATCTGACTCTGAACCAAAACCTCAAAGAGTCAAGTCGGACCCTGAACCAAAACCTCAAAGAGTCAAGTCGGACCCTGAACCAAAACCTCAGAGAGTCAAGTCGGACCCTGAACCAAAACCTCAAAGAGTCAAGTCGGACCCTGAACCAAAACCTCAAAGAGTCAAGTCGGACCCTGAACCAAAACCTCAAAGAGTCAAGTCGGACCCTGAACCAAAACCTCAAAGAGTCAAGTCTGACTCTGAACCAAAACCTCAAAGAGTCAAGTCTGAATCAGAACCAAGAACATAAACCAAGACCATCACACAGACTATATAGACGCAATTTAGAGCAGCCAATTTACCCACGCGAACACGGGGAGAACATGGAAACTCCACCCAGATTGGTATCCGAACCTGGAATCCCAGCGCTGAGAGGAGAACATGCTAACCACTAAGCCCCTGTACTGCCCTCGCATTTACAAATGAAACCTTTATTTTTTTATAATTATATTCTGTTTGTAACCATTTTATAAAAGCAATAAGACACTCGAGGTTCTATGTTATTGTGAATATATCGCTGGAAAAAGAGGTGTAACTGTACTCTGATTGTTACAAAAAAAAAAAAAAAATATATATATATATATATATATATATATATTTTTTTTTTTTTTTTGTAACGATCAGAGTTACAAAAAAACTCTGATCGTGTGTGTGTGTGTGTGTATATATATATATATATATATATATATATATATATATATATATATATATATATATATATATATATATATAAAAAAACACACTCTTGCTTTATTGTATGATTAATATAACCGTTACCTTGGAACTGACCTAACCTGAACAATTAGTGTCTATGTACTTATGGCTATATATTAATAAAGTATGTATACACACACACACACACACACACACACACACACCACAGACATATGACCAAAGTAATAACAAGGTTATCTTGAGATTATTACCGATCTTGATAAAATGCTTAAGGGCAATGGAGGGTGAGGCCCAGATAAAAACATGCTGTAACATTCTTCATCTGGCGTTGGAGCTGCAGCCTCATCGCAGTATGAAATCAACAGAATGAAGCGCCTCTCACCCCCACGCACTCGCTCACAGTAGCACCACCCACCTCCATAACTCTGGCTTCCTCTGTTTAACCTTTCAACAGTCGGTGCTGACTGGTCTGCACACGCAGCGAGCGCGCATGAGCCAGGCAGCGAGTGTGCAGGCCTATCGGGAAGTGAGCGAAGCGAGCGCATGGAGGGAGGAAGCATGCAAGTGTAAGGCTGAATGCGGCTTTGCACCGAGCTAAAGGTCAGCACGGTCAATCGGGACCTACATTTCCTGTCAGCTCTAAACAACACAGGCCGGCAATTAGAATAAAGGCAGCTGGGAGAAATTAGCGTCAGTAGCTGTGGACTGGAAGAGAAGTGCAGAAACAGAACCTTCACCGACACACGGGCCATTAAAGCTACAGTATGCGGGGGTTTTTTGCTTCTAAACACGTTTTGGTCAATTTCTTGAAATATTTTTTATATTCTGACCACAATAGTGACCTAAAAAAAACCAACAACAATCTGTTTATCTGGGGCAGCGGAAGAATCAATAAATAAATGGACCGATCCGGTCATTCGATTCGATGGCTTCTTCAACCTGTCTACCCAAACTAAACACACCTACTCTGAACCAACAGAAGGAGAAAGGTCACAACTTAAAAGATGATGGATAAATCAGGACATCAACCCACAGTCAACATGTGTGTGGACGTCAGTGACATCTGACTGCGTTAAAAAGACCGAAAAACGATGCTCTGGTTGCTGTATTTCTGCCGTATATGTTTTTTGGGGGGGCGGCACGGTGGCTTAGTGGTTGGCACGTTCTCCTCTCAGCGCTAGGGATTCCCGGTTCGAATCCCCATCTGGGTGGAGTTTCCATGTTCTCCCCGTGTCCGCGTGGGTTTCCTCCGGGTTCTCCGGTTTCCTCCCACAGTCCAAAAACATGGATCAAGTCAATTGAGTTCTCCAAATTGCCCCATATAGAGTGTGTCTGTGTGAGTGGGTGCCCAGCGATGGATTGGCACCCTGTCCTGTGTGTATCTGCCCAGCACCCGAAACGTTCTCCCCTGGATGGGGAACCCCCCCCCCCGCGACCCTAATATAGGATAAAGCAGAAGATAATGGATGGATGTTTTTGGGAAATTTCCATATTATCCTGATTCACGTTTCCATTGCAACACGATACACTATATAAACAAAAAGTATTGGGACACCCACTAATTACACCCACGGGAGATTTTGCTTCATGTTGGTTTACAAGTGTAAAATAAAAAAAAAGGTCTGTGTGAATATTGACGTACGATGAGAAATCCTGGCTCACGGTCTCCATTCCAGTTCATCCCAAAGTTTTTCATAGGGATTATGGTTAGGACTCAGCGTGGGCCAGCCGCCACACCAAACTCACCCACTGATGCCTTTATAGATCTATTTTTATGCCAGTCATGCTTCAGTCACGGAACACAAAAGGACCTCATGGGTTGTGTCCCAATACCTTTGTCCATATAGTATAAGTGTGAAGTTACCATATGTGTGTCAACACTAACCTAGTGCCTCTACCTGCATGCTCGCTCGCTCGCTCTCTCCCTCTCTCTCTCTGTATACTTGCAGAGCACGTTCTTATGTTTTGGTGGAGTGGCTTTAGAGGGTGGAGATTATTTTTTCAGTTAAATCATATAATCTACATTTAAAGCTGCAGTGTGTTAAAGACACAGTGTGTAAGTTGAGCGTTGATGACAAACATTTTTCAAAAATCATCATGATATCTGCTCACAGTGACTCACCCTGAAAACTTTAAACATTCAAGCAAAACAAATTTTCATTATGAAAGTGCCAATAAAGTTATTTGCAAAACAGATTTAGAAGATGGGTGGTTTTGTACATTAGTATGTTCTCCTCTCAGTGCTGGGGATCCAGGTTCGAATCCCGATCCGGGTGGAATTTCCATTACATTACATTAGGTCTTTTAGCAGACACTCTTTTTTCCGTGTCCTCCCTGTGTCCGCATGGGTTTTCTCCAGGTTCTCCGGTTTCCTCCCACAGTCCAAAAACAATGATTAAGATAAATTGTCTGCCCTAAATTGCCCCTACAGTACATAGAGTGAGTGCGTGTCTACCCAGCAACAGATTGGCACCCTGTCCTGGGTGTATCTGCCCAGCGCCTGAAACGCTTTCCCCCCCCCACGTGATACCCTAATATAGGACTAAGCTGAAAATGAATTAAGAGATGTGACTCGGAAGACTAACACTATTTTAAACTTATTTAATGAATAAACTTAAAGAATAAACTGATTCACTTATATATTATATATATATACTCATATTTATATATTCACTTTACTCACAGCACCCACAGACTCTTACATACTCCGACTCTGACTGTATCTATAGCTCCATACCTTTCTTATATTTTATATCTTAATTTTTATATTGTAAATTTACTGTATAATTTTTTTTCCTTTGTGCTTTTTTGCACAGTTGTGAGTACTTGCTCATAAGTTTTTCACTCACCAGTACCCCAGTACTAGGTGATGTGACAATAAAAATCCTTGAATCCTTGAATTTAATGACGTTCTAAAAAGTAGGACTTTAGAACACAGACATTGAGGCTTCCAGTTTTGTGACAGCAGACTGTTTAAGCCTCTTTAGCTGAAACTATACAAATGTCTAACCTCAGACCACCCCATCAGGTATAAAGACCAGGCCAAGATAACCACCCCATTCTCACTACAAAGCTTTTGTTTTCTAAACATATGCACTTATCCATCCATCCATTATCTTTAGGGTCCGGGGGGGGGCTCCCCATGCCCATTCAGGGGAGAACGTTTCAGGCGCTGGGCAAAACACCCAGGACAGGGCGCCAATCTATCACTGGACACACTCACTCACACAGACACACTCTATATGGGGCAATTTGGAGAATTCAATTAACCTTGATCCATGTTTTTGGACTGTGGGAGGAAACCGGAGAACCCGGAGGAAACCCATGCGGACACGGGGAGAACATGGAAACTCCACCCAGATTGGGATTCGAACCGGGAATCTCCAGCACTGAGAGGAGAACATGCTAACCACTAAGCCACCTTGCCACCCGTCCAAAACATATGAACTAAAAGAAATCTGGCCCAGTGAGCTCTGACTTCATTTCACTGTCAGTCAATGTCACTCAGAAAGAGATGATCAACAGCTGCAGGCTTCGTGCTCCTGCAGACAGAACATTAAAGTCAGGGTCTCTGCTGCAGAACAGGCTGCATGCACGAGGCTGCCGTTTGGAAAATTACAGGTCAGAAGAGGCAGGGGTGGGCGGCACGGTGGCTTAGTGCTTCGCACGTTCTCCTCTCAGCGCTGGGGACTCCCGGTTCGAATCCCCATCTGGGTGGAGTTTCCGTGTTCTCCCCATGTCCACGTGGGTTTCCTCCGGGTTCTCCGGTTTCCTCCCACAGTCCAAAAACATTGATCAAGTCAACTGAGTTCTCCAAATTGCCCCATATTGAGTGTGTTTGTGTGTGTGAGTGTGTGCCCAGCGATAGATTGGCGTCCTGTCCTGGGTGTATCTGCCCAGCGCCCGAGACGTTCTCCACTGGATGGGCATGTGGAACCCCCCCCCCCCACCCGCCACCCTAATAGAGGATAAAGCTGAAGATAATGGATGTAAGAATTTAGAAGACAGGCTGAACGGTGGTTTTGTAATTAGTACGTTCTCCTCTCAGCACTATGGATTCCCGGTTCGAATCCCAATCTGGGTGGAGTTTCCATGTTCTCCCCGTGGGTTTCCTCCCACAGTCCAAAAACATGGATCAAGGTTAATTGAGTTCTCCAAATTGCCCCATATAGAGTGTGTATGTGTGAGTGAGTGTGTAATAGATTGGTGTCCTGTCCTGGGTGTATCTGCCCAGCGTCCGAGACGTTCTCCCCTGGATGGACATGTGGAACCCCCCTCCCCCCCCCCCCCCCCCCCCCGCGACCCTAGTAGAGGATAAAGCAGAAGATAAAGGATGGATGGAAGAGGCAGGGGTTCAAGGCCATGTGCAGAGCGAGCTTAGCTTGAGGATGAGCGGCACTGCAGAGGCCCGCACGGTGGAGCATATGGTGCATGGAGACTGACAGCAGCGGGCACTTTAATCTGGAAGTCGTGCTAATTAAAGCTCGGCTTAAAACAAAGCCCGGTTTGCGGACTAACTGCGCAGATGGGGGCGGCTTACCTGTGCGGAGCAGCTGCTGTACTGCGGGGAGGAGAGCGGACCGTGCGGAACTCCAGCCCCGGGCTTCACGGCGAGGCGGCGGCGGCGGCGGTGGTGGTGTTGGTGTTGGTGGTGGAGGCGACGTCACTCCCGCGCGTTCGGCTCCAGGATCCGCGAATTGACTCCCGCCCCACACCGACACGAAGACGAGGGGGAGAAGCGTGAGGCAGCCGAAGTCGCTGGCGGCTGGTCGGCGGCAGAGGACGAGACGGAGGTGGAAACGAGGAGGAAAGAAGGGCGGAGAGGAGCGAGCGAGCAGGAGAGAGAGAGGGAGCGAGTGAGGGAGAGCGCTCGGACCTGCAGTTCCACCAGCTCCAAGTTGGGGGAGTCTTTCGTCGTCGGAACAGCCTGTTGCAAACGTGTGGCGTCGACGCTGAGGTAAACAGGGCCACCGCTCACAGCGCACGTTTAGTATTACGTCAGCCTTCAGTATGACCTACAACGACAGAAGCACAAGGAGAAACATTTAGAAAGCGGATAAACAATATGCTTAATGTTAAAAAAAAAATGGAGCACGATGACGCCACGTTAAACGTTATTCAGGCACGTAGTTGGCGTTGGTAGAAAATGAATATCTGGCGACATCTGGTGGAGGAAACGAGGAAGTGCAATGATCGAGCAAAGGCTTGGAGCTTTCATTCATTATCTCCCGCTTTATCCTCTATTAGGGTCGCGGAGGGTTCCCCATGCCCATCCAGGGGAGAACGTCTCGGGCGCTGGGCAGATAGACCCAGGACAGGGCGCCAATCCATCGCTGGGTACACACTCAAACACACTCTATATGGGGCAATTTAGAGAACTCAATTAACTTGATCCATGTTTTTGGACTGTGGGAGGAAACCGGAGAACCCGGAGGAAACCCACGCGGACACGGGGAGAACATGGAAACTCCACCCAGATGGGGATTCGAACCGGGAATCCTTAGCGCTGAGAGGAGAACATGCCAACCACTAAGCCACCGTGCCGCCCGGCTTGGAGCTTATGATTTCGAATTACTTACAAAGTTAACAAGCATAAAACTATCCATCCATTATCTTCCGCTTTATCCTCTATTAGGGTCGCGGGGGGGGGGGGGTTCCATGCCCATCCAGGGGAGAACGTCTTGGGCACTGGGCAGATACACCCAGAACAGGGTGCATATCCATCGCTGGAAACACACTCACTCACACAGACACACTCTATATGGGGCAATTTGGAGAATTCAATTGAACTTGATCCATGTTTTTGGATGGTGATTTTTGCACGGAGAACATGGAGGAAACCCACACGGACATGGGGAGAACATGGAAACTCCATCCAGTTTGGGATTCAAACCGGGAATCCCTATATATATATATATATATATATATATAGGGCGGCACGGTGGCTTAGTCAACGTTCGCCTCTCAGCACTAGGGATTCCCGGTTCGAATCCCCATCTGGTTGGAGTTTCCATGTTCTCCCCGTGTCCGCGTGAGTTTCCTCCGGGTTATCCGGTTTCCTCCCACAGTCCAAAAACATGGATCAAGTCGATTGAGTTCTCCGAATTGCCCCATATAGAGTGTGTTTGTGTGAGTGAGTGTGTGTCCGGTGATAGATTGGTGTCCTGTCCTGGGTGTATCTGCCCAGTGCCCGAAACGTTCTCCACTGGATGGACATGGGGAACCCCCCTCCCCCCTAATAGAGGATAAAGCGGAAGATAATGGATGGATGGATTTAGAAGACAGGCTAAACGGTGTTTTTGTAATTAGTACGTTCTCCTCTCAGCACTAGGGATTCCCGGTTCGAATCCCCATCTGGGTGGAGTTTCCATGTTCTCCCCGTGTCCGCGTGGGTTTCCTCCGGGTTCTCCGGTTTCCTCCCACAGTCCAAAAACATGGATCAAGTCGATTGAGTTCTCCAAATTGCCCCATATAGAGTGTGTTTGAGTCAGTGAGTGTGTGCCCAGTGATGGATTGGCGTCCCGTCCTGGGTGTATCTGCCCAGCGCCTGAGACGTTCTCCCCTGGATGGGCATGGGGAACCCCACCGCGACCCTACTAGAGTATAAAGCGGATGATAATGAATGAATATATATATATATATATATATATATATATATATATGTATATATATTTTTTAATTATTTTTTAACACCCCTATATCATGTTAAATTACTTTATCCTGAATTAATTCTGCTTGTGGCTTTTGAAGCATAAAATTATGTAGAAAATGGCAATTTATTCTTGGAAAACAAAATAATTACCAGTAATTGACACTTTTTTGGATTACTGTGTCGTGTGATGTTTCAGGTTAATTGGATAATGGGAAGTGGGTGAAATCGCATTCGAAAACCTTTTAACAGACACTCAAACAGATGAAGCTAATATAGGAGGTGGTAATAATAATTAAAAAAAAGTATCAATTTAGCGTGAAACACAATAAAACAGATCGACACAACACGTTATGACTTACATTATGCACTAGTTTACATCCTTGACACAAGGGGTCAGAAATTTGCTTTAAATTTACAACACTAGAATTTATTTACACAATGGACACAAGTATTGGGACATACTTTACCGATCCACCCTCCTCCCTTATAACACATTTTAATCTTCTGGGGTTTTATTCTAAATGATTTTGAAAGGTATCTGCTATAGGAAAAGAAAACTTTATTCAGAAAAGCAGGGTCTGTCTCCCGATCCCCTCTCTAGATCTTCCCAAAGGTATTTGATGGGGTTGAGATTTGGGCTTATAGACCCTGCTTTGATGACTAAACAATGAAAGTTTTGCCTTCCAAATATGTAAGAGTCTAATCATCCAGCCTGCTTGGCTGAGCGTTTGATTTTATGCACAGATAATAGAAAATTTTAATTTCACGATGATGAGTGTCCCAAAAATGTTCTCCCCATGTCCGCGTGGGTTTCATCCGGGTTCTACGGTTTCCTCCCAGTCCAAAAACATGGATCAAGTCAATTGAATTCTCCAAATTGCCCCATATAGAGTGTGTCTGTGTGAGTGAGTGTGTGTCCAGTGATAGATTGGCGCCCTGTCCTGGGTGTATATGCCCAGCGCCCGAAACGTTCTCCCCTGGATGGGCATGGGGAACCCCACCGCAACCCTAATATAGGATAAAGCGGAAGATGGATGGGATGGAGTGTCCCAATACTTTTGTAATACTGTGTTTGTCAGCAGGATTTCAGCTGCAGCTCTAGATATTTTACTACAACCTGTAACTGAACTCTAACAGTTTACACCAGCGATCAGACGTTACCGCGGTCCACTGACTGACCGAAGTCAACAATGAGGTGAAATCACAAACCGGAACACACTAATCCAAAAATCCACAATTTCTTAAAAATGTATTTATGTAGCAACAAAATTGCATTCGATTTCCAGCATTTCCATCAAGAGTAACTGCAGCTCCTGTTTTACAATATAATATAGCTTATAAAGAATTCCAAAGAATATGATTTGCTACAACAGTTTCTATTGAATCCAGAGGACACACAATCAGTACAGTCAGAATGCTAGAAAATATACCGCCACCTACAATCAAAAGTCGTAGAGAAAAATCGAGATAAAAAACTAAAATCAGATCTGATTTAACAGTATTATTGTTTTCTATACACAGATTGGATTAGTAGCACTCTGCTAACCTGTAAAGAGGGAGGGCTGAGGTTGTGCAATGGAAACATTAACTGGCATTCGGAATCCCAAGACAGTTATATGTAGTTCACGCCGTTAAATAGACAAAAAACACACAACTATAGAATTCAGAGCTTTGGAAACATTCAGAAATGTCATGCTCATAAAGGAAACAGTACTTTCATCAATTCATGGATTATCATATTAAATATGCATTATAATTATTATTAAGTACATTTTTTAATCAACTCTTAGAAATACATGTTGAAAAAAAAAAAAAAAAAAGTAAACCAGATAGGTCTGCAGTTCCTGAAGACACATTTTCTTTACTGCTTATTTTATTTTAATATTATATCAAGCTGCCCTTAATGCCATGGTGAAGTGGCTCCGTTTTTTTGCCCTATAGTGACTCAGGTGCAATTATTTGACAGCTGCAAAAAAAAAAAAAAAAAAAAAACATAAATAAATAAAAAAAAGATGTCTCTTTCTATTATGTTGTCCTAAATTGGATTGGTAACAATTTGTGGCCATGTGACTTTAATGATAATAATGATTGTGATCATGATGCTCAGATCCAAATTCATGTGATAAGTTAATTTCACATTGAGCTCTCTGTTATTAAACCAGCATCTTCAGACTGGAGGATAAACAGCCAGGACTTTTTCTGCCAGAATGAAATAATGAGCTAATAAGGCATTTATCCACAAATACGATGCATCCTGTTTAATGCAAACGCACCACATGGACAGAATTATTAGGACACCATCAAGAAGAGCATTTCTAAAGTTAGTCTCTGTATTGATGAGAGGCTCTGACTCCCAATTTTAGTTCTAGTTTGCATCACATCAGAACACTTTTGGAGTAGCGTTTAGTTTTGCTTAGAAGTTAGAATCATCCGACTGTCCGAACTTTATACACAATGTGAGAAACTGAAACCCATGAATTATTGAATTCCAAATAGGTTTGAATATAGTGCTGTTTCCATGAACAGTAATGCACAGTGAAGACACAGAGGGCACTTAATGAACTGAATGTTTACAATTCAGATATGCAAATCTGATCAGAGCAGAGAATCAGAATAGACCATGGTGACCCACGTAAAAAAAAATAAAAATAAAAAAAAAGCTTGTGCAATATGAGAACCTTTGAATGCGAATGAATAAGACACAACAGACGAAGAGTGCAGAATTAATGTTTCGGTCTCAAACAGAACTTAATTTCAGGAAACTATATTGATATTCCACTGCATTTTCTGCTGGTATAAAGTCGAAACCTTCTCCAGGTGACCTGGTGATCGGCGAATGTAAAGCCTGATGAACATGATTACATGAAATACATTCCGCTGATTGATTCCTGATTAATTTAAAGCCACCGAAAGGGATAAAGGTCTCAACTTCTAACCAAGCGCTAAATTCTGAATGAGTGGCTCTGAATGCTACTGAGCGGTAATCTACAGTGGGGCAGTTGTATTTGGGGTTGACCAAAGTAGAAAAAGCACTGCTTGGCAATTTAAAGTGTAGGTTGTTCAGGACATTTGTCCTCATTGTCTGAATCACCATTGCTCCACATTGTTTAAATAGTCCTGCATGGTCTCGTTCTCATCATCGTCCTCCCACCACGGATCGTCCAGCTCCGCCTCCGCCTCGGCCTCCGACTCATCGTCCAGCTTCCTCGCCATCTCGCCCCGCTGAAGCTCGGCGAGTTTGGTAGCGAGGGTCTCTCGAATAATCAGTGGGCTTTTCGTGGGCTTACTGTCTTTCCCCGGACCGTCCTGCCAGGATGCCACCTTGGCCCGGAGCCTGCGCCTCTCCTGCTGTCGCCTTTGCCGAGCCTGGCGCCGTTCCTTCTGCCGTGCGTACTGAAAGCGCTGCAGAAACAGGTCACGTGCGTATTCGTACAGCTCCACGTCCCAGGCGTTGAGTTCCCGGATGCGTTGCTGCGTCTCGGTGGCCACGTCCACGCTGGCGGCCCGCGTGCCGTTGAGCTGCGTGAAGGGCGCGATGAAGGCCAGCCGGAAGGTGCGTTCGAAAAGGTACTGCGTCTTGCGTTGGTACTCCGTCAGCCCGAAGAAGGCCATGCGTCGCAGGTTGCGCTTTGCGCTCTCCAGGAGAACGGCACCACGCTGCTGCTCGCTCATCCCCGAGCCGTTGTAACAGCCCACGAGGCTCAGATCGGCCAGCATGCGCGTCTGTCGGTTGTTGGCGAGGTTGTATGGACACGCCATGAACTCGGGCAGAGTGCAGCCGGACCAGTCGTCGCCTGTATAGCAGCTGGGAAGTTCGGCCAGGGTGGGGGCCCGGCCATCGCATACGTGCAAGGACGCCTTCCAGGTGGCGCCGCGCTGCACGTGACGCCACTCACTCAGGTAACGAGACACCGGGTCCCTCAGGATGGTGATGTAGTAATAATTCCTGCTATGAGACAGAAAATTATACATTTTAGAACCAGAGCAAAGAAGGGAAACGTTTTAGGCCAATATTCTTAAAAGGTAAATGTTTTATATTTAAAAAGGCTGTAGATTGTACAGAGCTTTAGTTGTCCATCTGTTTTACTGCACACGTTCCATCCCCTTTACCCTGTTCTCGGATTGTCCGGACCCCCCACAGAGCAAATATTATTCATATTGTGGATGATTATTAAAAGTGCACCAACAGGTGTCGTCCTTTCTCGTCAATGACACTGCCGGAAAACAGCGGCTACGACGATTACTGAATGGAACCTGTGGTTAGCATCTCCTCTCAGCACTAGGGATTCCCGGTTCGAATCCCCATCTGGGTGGAGTTTCCATGTTCTCCCCGTGTCTGCGTGGGTTTCCTCCGGGTTCTCCGGTTTCCTCCCACAGTCCAAAAACATGGATCAAGTCAATTGAGTTCTCCAAATTGCCCCATATAGAGTGTGTGTGTGTGTGAGAGAGAGTGAGTGTGTGCCCAGCGATGGACTGGCGCCCTGTCCTGGGTCTATCTGCCCAGCACCCAAAATGTTCTCCCCTGGATGGGCATGGGGAACCCCACCGCGACCCTAATAGAGGATAAAGCGGGAGATAATGAATGAATGAATGAACCTGGGTTTCCAGTGGACTGGTGGTGCTGCCGTCACTAAACTTGTGTGGTTTTTCCAAATGTTGAACACCTGACCACCACACAGTCTGTACATGGCTGTCCTACACTGTTGACGCTGCCCGGCCGCTCAAGTCCCCCACTGAGCCTTGGTCATTCCAAGGTTTCTTTCTCTTAACAAAACAACACTGTAAACACTGCACACTGTAAAGCTGCTTTGTGATAATGTACTTTTGCAAAAAGCACTGTATAAATAAATTCCTTGAACAATGATATGGTGGTAGAATGTCTGCGTGTTGCATTGGTGTTAGGAACATATTTCAAACGTCCTCATGACGTTTCCATATCAATATTTTTTAGCCAATGAATCGATTACGTTTAATACTTAAGAATTCCCCACAATACAATTCGATAGCTGGTGAGTAGCTGTTAATCATTACTGTTACATATAATGTTGGTGTTGCATGACATGTTTATTGGACATTTATGGAAATACAGAACAAATAACGCCCCCTACTGGTTCGAAATGGGGCGGACAATTAAATATTAAATAAAGGGCGAGTCGCAACCCTGCCTGCACTGCTTCATCTGTTGGTCTAAAGCCAAAATACTTCCACATCCATAACTTGTAACCTATGAGTGTGTAACATTTAACATTTCTTGAAAAGTGAATGGGAGGTTGGAAGACTAATAAGGTAGCGCCACCCACAGCTTTGGAGTAGCTAGTATGCATGTCAGGGCGGATGTTAAAACAGACAGGCTTACAAAAAGGCGACAGTATCCATCCATTCATTATCTTCTGCTTTATCCTCTATTAGGGTCGCGGGGGGAGGGGGGGGTTCCCCATGCCCATCCAGGGGAGAACGTTTTGGGCGCTGGGCAGATACACCCAGAACAGGACGCCAATCTATCACTGGACACACTCACAGACACACGCTATATGGGGCAATTTTTTTGGGAGAATTCAATTGACCTTGATCCATGTTTTTGGACTGTGGGAGGAAACAGGAGAACCCAGAGGAAACCCACGCAGACACAGGGAGAACATGGAAACTCCACCCAGATTGGGATTCGAACCAGGAATCCCTATTGCTGAGAGGAGAACATGCTAACCACTAAGCCACCGTGCCGCCCAGGCAACAATATAAACACAATAATCAATACTCTTGCAGCGAATCGTCAGCTTTATAACTGATGCATCTATTCAATTAATATTTACACCCTAATTGGTTCTAATGACACAGATACAGCATTAATGATTGTTTTGCTTCACCCAAACTCAAATAGCTCATTCGTCGCTGTACCGTTTGTGTTCTTCGTCCACTAATCCTTCATCGGTGCTTACAGGATGCTGCTTATTTGAGGCTGATGCCTTAACCTATTCGGTTGGGGGAATATTTTCAGGCCACAGGGTCACAGAGGAGCGCAGCAATTCAATCAGTGCAACACACACCATCAAGACATGTCAGTGTCTCCACAGTGCTGACAATGATCCACCATCCAATAACGCCTGCTCTGTGGTGGTCCTGTTTAAAAAGGGAAACTTATTTGTGTGAAGCCTTTCACTGCATGGCACCAACTAAATTTAGTCTTCAGAGAGATCTCTATAAATCCATGTTTATGCATCAAACTGTGTCCTGATTGGGCAAAGCACAAATGCAGACGGATGGACTTAAATTAGAAACACACTTGGTGAGATATGCGGTCATATAGATTACAATAATGTATTTTAAAAAGCCTTCTGCAGTAGGTTTGGTTATTTGGAGATGACGATTATTACATCCCAACATTTTGTTCACTTTTAAAATACAACCCACTTATTGTGGCTTTTTTTGTTGCTATTTAGCCTTTAACTGAAACAAAGCTAAAGTGAACAGTTGAGAACATCCATCCATCCATTATCTTCCGCTTTATCCTATATTAGGGTCGCGGGGGGGTTCCCCATACCCATCCATGGGAGAACGTTTTGGGCTCTGGGCAGATACACCCAGGACGGGATGCCAATCATAACTGGGCACACACTCACTCACACAGACACACTCTACATGGGGCAATTTGGAGAATTCAATTGACTTGATCCATGTTTTTGGACTGTGGGAGGAACCCGGAGGAAACCCACATGGACACGGGGAGAACATGGAAACTCCACCCAGATTGGGATTCGAACCGGGAATCCCTAGCGCTGAGAGGAGAACATGCTAACCACTAAGCCAGCGTGCCGCCCTCAGTTCTTTCTTTTCATCTATCATCTTCCGCTTTATCCTATATTAGGGTCGTGGGGGGGGGGGTTCTCCATGCCCATCCATGGGAGAACGTCTTGGGCACTGGGCAGATACACCCAGGACAGGACGCCAATCTATCACTGGACACACACTGGGACAATTTGGAGAACTCAATTGACTTGATCCATGTTTTTGGACTGTGGGAGGAAACCGGAGAACCCGGAGGAAACCCACACGGACACGGGGAGAACATGGAAGCTCCACCCAGATTGGGATTCGAACCGGGAATCCCTAGCGCTGAGAGGAGAACATGCCAACCACTAAGCCACCGTGCTGCCCCAGTTGAGAACATAAAACTAGTAATTCTAGAACAGTAGACTACATTTAGATAAGGCTTTTGGTTCCTCAGGTGCTCACTGTAGTGATACTGTGTGTCAGTATGAAAATACATGTAAATTACAAGATTATAAAATAAAAAGTCTTGCATGTGACACAGCAAGTTTTAAAACAAACATAGTTTACACCAGTCTATGTCTATGGCAACTGTCCTGTGCCATCAAAAAGGAAAGAAGAAATTAAGAGCCAATATGTGGCAAATTGTGAGCATTAATAGATTGAAGGTAGAGTTATGAGGTAACTCGCTCATTAACTTGCTTATTTTCAGGGTAACCCAAGCAACGGATCATTTCAAAATCTATATTTCTCGAGAAAATGTCAAATTGACGGTGCTATTTTGAAACTTATCTACCCACAGACACCATTAACAGCACGCCGTCTGAGATACAGAGGAATAACAACTCAATTGCTGCTGAATGGCCTGAAGTTCTCTTTACAGATGAAAGAGCAATTTGCATTATATTCATAAACTGAGGTTTTAGTGGGGTGGAAAATCCAGGCGGAACCGAAAGCGAAGTTTCCATGTGTGATGTCACCTGCTGGTGTTGGTTCACCGTGTTGTGAATCCACCGGAGATTTTAGAGTGCGATTCCATCTGCTGAATAGTTTCACAGAAACTAAAAAAGCGGAAGGTGGCATCATCCCAAAGAGCCGAAACCATCACCGAATTGTTTGCAGTCTGTGAAATTGCTGTGAACCCTGTAGAGAATCTGTGGTGATGTCAAATTAACGATGGCAGACTCAATAAAATGTAAGCTAAAGGTCACCTGCATTTCCAAAACATCTCAGCAGAGGACCAGCCTGACGGCCTTCATCCCCCTTTAAACTAAAGCAGTAATAAAGCAATACGGTACGAGAGGGCGTGCATTATTGTGAACAAATCAAGGCAGAGGTGTTATTAGGCACGACACAGAGCGGAGTACAGTTACACCTCTTTCCCGTGATTCATTCTACAATATTATACAACCTCGAGAGCCTTATTGCTTTTAGAAAACGGTTACAAACACACTATAATAAAAAAAATTAATTAATAACATTAATTATCAGCGTTCCCAGTTCGAATTCCCAGCTGGGTGGAGTTTCCATGTTCTCCCCGTGTCCGCGTGGGTTTCCTCCGGGTTCTCCGGTTTCCTCCCACAGTCCAAAAACATGGATCAAGTCAATTGAATTCTCAAAATTGCCCCATATAGAGTGTGTATGTGTGAGTGAGTGTGTGTCCAGCGATGGATTGGCGCCCTGTCCTGGGTCTATCTGCCCAGCGCCCGGGACGTTCTCCCCTGGATGGGCATGGGGAACCCCACCGCGACCCTAGTAGAGGATAAAGCGGGAGATAATGAATGAATGAATGAATTTTCAGCGGCGACACGGTGGCTTAGTGGTTAGCACATTCGCCTCTCAGCGTTATGGATTCCTGGTTCGAATCCCCATCTGGGTGGATTTTCCATGTTCTCCCCGTGTCTGCGTGAGTTTCCTCCGGGTTCTCCGGTTTCCTCCCACAGTCCAAAAACATGGATCAAGTCAATTGAATTCTCAAAATTGCCCCATATAGAGTGTGTGTGTGTGTGTGAGTGAGTGTGTGCCCAGTGATAGATTGGTGTCCTGTCCTGGGTCTATCTGCCCAGTGCCCGAGACGTTCTCCCTGGATGGGCATGGGGAACCTCCCCACTCCTGACCCGAATAGAGGATAAAGTAGGAGATAATGAATGCATAATTATCAGCAAAATCGTTAATAATCTGGTCTTCTGTGACGTAATATGACGATCGCTGGGCAACAGGTTGCGCTAAAAAAAAAAGAATAATAAAAAAATAAAAAAATAAATAATGATAATAATAATAATAATAATAAGGCCATCTAGTGGCCAAATAACAGAATGCAGTTTAAAAACATTAGGAAAGAATGTATTGTACATCATTTATACGAATGTGAAGCCGTCTGTGCATTATGGTCACTAATGTCACGGCTGAACAAGCAGCTCAGCCAATCAGATTTAAGGAGCGGAACGACCAGTTTTATAATTTGTGGTAATGAAGCACCAACCGAACATGGGCGTATGAATAAATATACATGTCAAGATTGAGATATGTCTATATGGAACATTCTTTTCTGTTTGATCATATAAATTATTTGGATAAATTTTTGTTCCTGGACTTTCGAGCTATAATAACTTAAAGATTTAGATACATACAGATCAAATTTATCTTGCATTACATTATTAACACACATTTTCTTTTATGGATATTTGAATTCTTCTTAAATGTTAAACAAGGTGATCAATTTCGAGGTAAGACTGTGATGACAGTCTAAGGGACTTTTATTTTCACCCCCCCCCTTTCTATTTTCTTTCTTTCTTTCTTAACATACACAACAGCCAGTAGTCAGTGACTCCATATTTTTCTCCATCTGGCCTTTAATAAGAAAAGTTTACACACCCCGGTGTGCTGAGTGAATAGCTGATATAATAGGAACCACCCCCCATGGCTTAAGATATCTAAAGAAGCACAGAGCCTACAGGCCTCTCAATGACCCACTGGTGGACTGTTTTGTCTTGGCGCATCTGGCTTCCCAGTGGGTTTAACCCACCGGATAATGCAGGTAGAAGGCAATCTGAGGGGAAGGGACACATTTAGATTCGAAGTTGCACGACGAGGGCGAGGAGAGCGAGAGGTTTGGTTGTTTTGGTCATAATGGACGCCTGCCGTGAAAAGAAACTGCTAAAGAAGAATGTTTAAGAGCAGCTTTAAGACACGGCTTTTCAACCTCACCCTCCCATCAGCAGCATTCCTGTCTGCTTAGTGTGATGGCAGCTTCACGCCACTCCTGCACTCTGATGTTAAGACGGTGTCCTTGTAAATCAGCATTTCATCTACAGCCCCACTGATTCAAAAGGAGACTGTAGTTCCAGCTGATTTTTGTAAACAAAGACTCAGACATTCCTTTCTTTTCGTCTCTGTGTTGTGTAATTGTGTTTATGTCCCTCTGTGGTTTCAGGCGTCCTGCTTTCTCATCTTTATGCCATCAATAGCAAAGTTTTGAGAGCTTTTAGGTCACCAAGTCTTTCATTAAGCATAGTCTTACAAATAAAACAACCGGGGGTGCAATCAGGGTCTCTAATGTACCCATCAGCATGTCTTTGGAATGTGGGAGGAAACTGGAGTACCTAGAGAGTATACCCATTCCATCACAGGGAGAACATGCAGATAACACTTAAGGAATCTCTGTTTGGCCCAACAGGGTATTGAACCCTGCGAGGTGGTATCATGTACTGCACCACTGCATCTCCTTCCCTATTTATGTGGAACATGGCAGATCTGTATGCGTCTACTCAATTTAAAATCTCAAAAGCCAAAAAGGAAATCAAATCTTAATCTGGATTCATCATGGTCAGTGATACTAACTTAAATATAAACCCCATCCACCTTTAATAAACGACATCTTTCTTTTAAAAGAGCTCTGGTTATCTGATCTCCAAACAAACCTCGCTTTTAGAACACACAGCTGCGATCTAATGGACTTGTCCCGAGAGCCGGGGTCACAGATTAACTCTGCACTAAATTAACCCCCGATCACGTCTGTGCTGTGGGTTCTGTAAGTCTGTGGGTGTATTAACATCAATCCACGAGAATTAAACTTCGATTCCCGGTCCCACCAGATACAAGGGCTGATGACACCTAACCTTAATTGCCCCCGGGGCGACGTGAGGCTACCCACCTCTCTGGCTCGTGTGCCAACTTCACCAGTGTGTGTGTTTCACTGCACGGATAGATTAAATGTGGAGGACAAATTCCTGTGTGTAAGCTCTGTATTCGTAACAAATTACACATTCAAATGGTTTTGTGCGATACATTCAGTCCTTGTATTTGTTCTAAAGCACAGGTGCCAAACTCAAGACCCACGGGTCATATCTGGCCCGTAATACGATAATTTTACGTTGATATTATATATTCATTCATTGTCTCCCGCTTTATCCTCTATTAGGGTCGCGGGGGGGTTCCTCATGCCCATCCAGGGGAGAACGTTTCGGGCGCTGGGCAGATACATCCAGGACAGGGCGCCAATCCATCGCTGGACACACTCACTCACACAGACACACTCTATATGGGGCAATTTTGGAGAATTCAATTGACTTGATCCATGTTTTTGGACTGTGGGAGGAAACCGGAGAACCCGGAGGAAACCCATACGGACACGGGGAGAACATGGAAACTCCACCCAGATGGGGATTCGAACCGGGAATCCCTAGCGCTGAGAGGAGAACATGCCAACCACTAAGCCACCATGCCGCCCTATATTATATATTGTTATTGTTAATAATGGCCCAGCGATATGTCTTTTTGGACCATACTCATATTTTTAATTTGTCTGATTTTGACAAGAACGGCTTTATGGAGAGAAGAAATATTGAATGATATTTAAAGTTTAGGTTTATTTTTCTGAAATGGCCCAAGAGCAAAGAGAACTGAATCTTTAAGTTATTTTTACTTTTATGGAAAAGCTTTTGCAAGTTTTGGAATAATAACAAAGATTATTTTAGAGAGCAAAGGTTTTTTTAAGTTACATAAAGTTGAAATTTATTTATTGGTGGCTTAGTGGTTGGCATGTTCTCCTCTCAGCGCTGGCATTCGAGGTTTGAATACCAATCTGGGTGGAGTTTCCATGTTCTCCCCGTGTCCGCAAGGATTTCCTCCGGGTTCTCCGGTTTCCTCCCACAGTCCAAAAAAAAGGAATCAAGTCGATTGAATGTTTTATATTGCCCCATATAGAGTGTGTCTGTGTGAGTGAGTGTGTGTCCAGCAATAGATTGGCGTCCTGTCCTGGGTGTATCTGCCCAGCACCCGAAACGTTCTCCCCTGGATGAGCATGGGGAACCCCCCGACCCTATTGAGTGAATATTCCTGTCTGTTTTTATTATTTTTCATGTTCAGAAAAGGGCAGCACAGTGTTTTAGTGGGGATATTGGGGATTCCCAGTTCGAATCCCAATCTGGGTGGAGTTTCCATGTTCTCCCCGTGTCCGCGTGGGTTTCCTCCGGGTTCTCCGGTTTCCTCCCACAGCCCAAAAACATGGATCAAGTCAATTGAGTTCTCCAAATTGCCCCATATAGAGTGTCTGTGTGAGTGAGTGTGTCCAGTGATAGGATTGGCGTCCTGTCCTGGGTGTATCTGCCCAGCGCCCGAGACGTTCTCCACTGGATGGGCATAAGGAACCCCCCCGCGACTCTAATAGAGGATAAAGCTGAAGATAATGGATGGATGTTCAGAAAACCTTTACTTTCAGTGAGTTTACTAAACGTCCATCCTGTTCAGCTCCTGGTGCAATTAAGGTTCTATAGAAACCTCCTCCTACAATATGAATCTGATTTCTGGTGACCTGTAGAGAACCTGCCCCCTGAACTTTCCTGCAGCTCCAAAGTTAAAGGTGAAGTTTCTCACCTGGGGGTCTGGCGGCTCGGGGACACCTCTCGGCCGTTCATTTTGGTCGGGACGCAGTTGGTCAGCTCGGTCCAGTCGGCGTGCAGCCCGCAGCTCCAGCCGGTGGAGAACCTGGAGAACAGCCACGTCTCCTTCTTGCCCGGCCGGAGGCAGGTGCACTTCTTCTGGCCGACATGGCACTCGCACGGCCGCTCCAGCTGGATGTTGCGCACCAGGTGGCGGCCGAACGTCGTGCCCCCGGTCTTCTGGATGTGCAGGAAGACGATGACGTCGTCGCCCTTGATGTTGAAGTCCACCTCGCGGTCCAGCTCCGGGCGGCTGAAGTTGAAGCGCGGCACGAAGCGCGCCAGGGCTCCGTCCTCCGCCACGTACGGATCCCGCTCCCGGCCGCCGCCGCCGCCCCCGCCCCGCGGCGCGGAGGAGCCCAGGTGCAGCAGCTGGCACTCGGAGCCCGGACACACGTACTGCAGCACGATGATGGCGAACAGCACGAGCATGAGCAGCGCCACCAGGACGCGGCTGGAGCCCGACCTCTCATCCATCTTCTCGCTGAAGGACGGGCCGCATTACTCGGGGCCGCGGGACGGACGCTCCGCCGCAAACAAACAAACCCGAACCTGTTCGACCAGCTCCGCGCACAATGGACGCCGCCGAGCGCCGAGCGCCGCCGAGCCCCGCTCCCTGAGAGCCGCCGCCGGGGGAACCGCAGAGCCGCAGCCGCGTCGCTAACGAGCAGCCTCAGCCTCCGAGGCAACAACGAGCCGCTTTAAAGACCTCAACGGCACCATCACCATCACCAACGACGCGACTCCACTCTGACCGTCTTCCCAGCAGCCCCCGCGGCTCTGTTTTTCTCCCTACCAGTTGTTTCAAAATAAAAGCCCTATGCGTTCAACAGCACACTATTAGCAAAATCATTATATACATGGAAACTCCACCCAGATATATATATTTAAGGCCGGCACAGTGGCTTAGTGGTTGGCATATATATATATATATATATATATATATTTTTATATATATATATATATATATATATATATATATATATATATATATATATATATATATATATATATATATATATATATATATATGGAGTAGAATATACGGAATAATAGAATACTTTAATGTCATTGCTCATTATAAACAACGAAATGCAGTTTGCATCCATCCAAAAGTGCTTTAGCAGATATATATATAGTGGTTGGCTATATATATTCATTCATTCATTCATTCATTATCCTCCGCTTTATCCTCTATTAGGGTCGCGGTGGGGTTTCCCCATGCCCATCCAGGGGAGAACGTTTCAGGCGCTGGGCAGATACACCCAGCACAGGGCGCCAATCCATCGCTGGGTACACACTCACTCACACAGACACACTCTATATGGGGCAATTTGGAGAACTCAATTAACTTGATCCATGTTTTTGGACTGTGGGAGGAAACCGGAAAACCCGGAGGAAACCCACGCGGACACGGGGAGAACATGGAAACTCCACCCAGATGGGGATTCGAACCGGGAATCCTTAGCGCTGAGAGGCGAACATGCCAACCACTAAGCCACCTTGCCGCCCTCAAATATATATATATATATATATATATATATATATATATATATATATTACAAAGTGGTAATTTGTTGAGTTGAATATACAATATGAATGTACAGACTATAAACAGATTATAAATATGATTATATACAGATTATACAGACTATATATGATATATATATATGAAAAATATATAATATCCATCCATTATCTTCCGCTTTATCCTCTACACGGTGGCTTAGTGGTTGGCATGTTCTCCTCTCAGCACAAGGGATTCCCGGTTCGAATCTTAATCTGGGTGGAGTTTCCATGTTCTCCCCGTGTTTGTGTGGGTTTCCTCAGGGTTCTCCGCTTTCCTCCCGCAGTCCAAAAGCATGGATCAAGGTCTATTGAATTCTCCAAATTGCCCCATATAGAGTGTGTCTGTGTGAGTGAGTGTGTGACCAGTGATAGATTGGCATCCTGTCCTGGGTGTATCTGCCCAGCGCCCGAAACGTTCTCCCCTGGATGGGCATAGGGAACCCCCCCGACCCTAATAGAGGATAAAGCGGAAGATAATGGATGGATAATGAGATGATTTAAATGCTGAGTCAGTCTCAGTATTAACAGCATCTTCAACGTCGTTGGGCGTGTTCGGAGTCAGACCTCGTTTATTGGAGCAAATCAGCCTCCGATACTTAAACAGAACGAACTGTGAAATAAACAGTTTAAAGCACTTTTGTTAAACTTTTAAATAAAACTTGATGTTTTATTTGAAGGAAGATTTTAATGAGGAAAACCGAGTACCAGGTCCCATTATGTAGCCACATCACAGACACCAATCTCTGTGTATACAGTAATTACATTTGCTAATGACTCAGATAGCGACACAGTGGTCAGATCCACAGGGGGCTCATTTTAAAATGCGGCCTAATAGAAATGCAAATCAGCCTGACACAAAGAGCCAATGAAACCCACAGCATGTCCACTATACAGAGACATGACACCTAAAGCAGCTTTAATGACATCATAGTCGGGATTTAATTAACCATCATAGACTTAACGGCTGGCCATTTTCACCCAAGGCTTTCAACCAGATTTTGGAGTGTGTCTGAGCTCATGTTGTCTGGCCATGGCTTTATGAACCTGGCTTTGTGCACCTGGTGTACAGTCATGCTGAAACAGGAAAAGGCCTTCCCCAAACTGTTAGCACAACAGTCAGTATACGATAAAAAAAAAAAAAAAAAAAAAAAAAATCCATGACGCAGTGCTTATGAGGATCCAACAGTCCAGACACATTATTATAGTAGTTTATAAACCGGGTAGTTCCGGTCCTTAAATCTGATTGGCTGATTCGAATCCCAATTTGGGTGGAGTTTCCACGTCCTCCCCGTGGGTTTCCTCCCACAGTCCAAAAACATGGATCAAGTCAATTGAATTCTCAAAAATTTCCCCATATAGAGTGTGTCTGTGTGAGTGAGTGTGTGCCCAGCGATGGATTGGCGTCCTGTCCTGGGTGTATCTGCCCAGCGCCCGAAAAGTTCTCCCCTGGATGGGCATGGGGAACCCCACCGCGACCCTAATAGAGGATAAAGCGGGAGATAATGAATGAATGAATATTATTATTATTAATATATAATGGGTAGTTCCGGTCCTTAAATCTGATTGGCTGATTCGAATCCCAATCTGGGTGGAGTTTCCACGTCCTCCCCGTGTCTGCGTGGGTTTCCTCCGGGTTCTCCGGTTTCCTCCCACAGTCCAAAAACATGGATCAAGTCAATTGAATTCTCAAAAATTGCCCCATATAGAGTGTGTCTGTGTGAGTAAGTGTGTGCCCAGCGATGGATTGGTGTCCTGTCCTGGGTGTATCTGTCCAGCGCCCGAAACGTTCTCCCCTGGATGGGCATGGGGAACCCCACCGCAACCCTAATAGAGGATAAAGCGGGAGATAATGAATGAATAAATATTATTATTATTAATATATAATGGGTTGTTCCGGTCCTTAAATCTGATTGGCTGAGCCGTTTGTCCAGCCGTGATAGCACACCTCTGACCGCTTCACATTCGTATTAATGCGTGATACACAATGCAGTATTATAAAGGCATTTTTTTTTTTTTTTTTTTACAAACTGCGTTCTGTAATTTGTCCACTAGATGGCAGTATTTGATCGTCCTATAACTGAGATCAGCGTTTACTTTAAAAACCGGACTAGCTAACGTCGCGGAGGAACAGATCACTACCGATTACGCTTTCAATATACGCATTTATGAATCACACTATTTTTATTAAAGTGCGTTTTTAACGTTTTATAAATGTGATAAGGAACTCGAGGTTGTGTATTACTCTGAATAAATCACAGGATATTCACAATAACGCACGCCCTCTCGTAACTCACTGCTGAATTAAAGGTTAATGTTAACACTATTTTTAAAAATAGCTTACATTCAGATGGCATTTCTGCCCCCCCCCCCCCACGCTCCCCCCAGTCTAGACAGGTCCAGTTTGGCTGAACCGGCGTCTCTAAACGGTTCAGCAGACAGACGCGGCACCGCCGGGGCTCTATTTCTGTCGCGGTGAAACCAGAAGCATTAAACATGGAGCAGCGGCTGGAGGGGTTCGGGTTACTGCACTCACTTCAGGACACTGTTACCACACACGACCGAGGTCCACATGCGCATCAGAGTGGGGGAGACAATACATTGTTTTTCTTGATTTAAAAACTGCGTTGTGTAAAATGGCCACTAGATGGCAGACTAGATTCGACAAGTATATTCCTTCACACACTGAATGTTCAGTTGGGGTTTCCATCCATCCATCCATTATCTTCCACTTTATCCTCTACTAGGGTCGGGGGCCCATCCAGGGGAGAACGTTTCGGGCGCTGGGCAGATACACCCAGGACAGGACGCCAATCCATCACTGGATACACACTCACTCACACCGACACACTCTATATGGGGCAATTTTAAGAATTCAATTGACTTCATCCATGTTTTTGGACTGTGGGAGGAAACCGGAGAAAACCCACAAGGACACGGGGAGAACATGGAACCTCCACCCAGATGGGGATTCGAACCGGGAATCCCTAGAGCTGAGAGGAGAACATGCCAACCACTAAGCCACCGACTACCACAAATTATAAAGCAGATTATAAAATGAGTAGTTTCGATCCTTAGATTGGTGTCCTGTCCTGGGTGTATCTGCCCAGCGCCCGAGACGTTCTCCACTGGATGGGCATTGGGCATTGGGCATTGGGCATGGGGAACCCCCCCCCCCCCCCATGACCCTAATAGAGGATAAAGCAGAAGATAATGGATGGATGAATAATAATAATAAGGACGGCATGGTGGCTTAGTGGTTAGCATGTTCTCCTCTCAGCACTAGGGATTCAGCTTTGAATCCCCATCAGTTTCCATGTTCTCCCCGTGTCCATATGGGTTTCCTCCGGGTTCTCCGGTTTCCTCCAACAGTGCAAAAACATGGATCAAGTCAATTGAGTTCTCCAAATTGCCCCATATAGAGTGTGTGTGTGTGAGTGAGTGTGTGCCCAGTGATGGATTGGCGTCCTGTCCTGGGTGTATCTGCCCAGCGCCCGAAACGTTCTCCCCTGGATGGACATAGGGAACCCCCCCTCGACCCTAATAGAGGATAAAGCAGAAGATAATAGATGGATGGATAATAATAATAATAATAATAATAATAATAATTAAATAAAAGAATGACGGCGGTAAGGATTTAAAGAGACGACACGCATTTAAATATCTGCTGTCTTTATTCCCACAAGACTTGAACATGTTTAATACACATTTTTAGCTTTAGCATTTCCCCCCTCGTGTTAAACCTATTTCAAAGACTATTAAACCAACTGCTCTGTATTTACACTTTCCTCTTTCCGTCTCTTATCTCCATTCCATAAATAGTTCCGCGGTCCGAGAGCCGGAGAGACTACACGCATCATTCCTACTAAAGACTGTCGGATTTCAGAGGACGCCCCCGGCGCTGCGCCTGTCCTCCGTCGGGCCATCGGCCGCCTCATGGTTCCGGCCCGAACAGACGCGGCGCGGGGGGCTGGGATTGCATGCGGCGTGGGGTGAACAGAGCAGAGTCCTGACGATCGGCCACCTGAGCGTCGAGGCCGGCGGCCTTTCGGACGCGGATCAAAAGTGCGTATGACGTGAGGACACTCGAGAGACGCACCCCGGCCGACCTCATCCTTCACTTGGCCGACCTGTATATAGTTTCTTCTACGTTTTTGGGGGGAAGGAATGACAACGAGAAGCCGTTTAAACGAAGCAGAAGCTTTACATGAACTTTCTAGCCAATAATAATCAGGGATTTGGGAGAATGTTAAACTGGAACCATCTACAGGTATAAATATATACTGTGAATACTGATTCTTATGGATGCCAGATCTGCAGTCGTGATTGAGAAGCGTTTAAAGGAGCCATGCAGTTAAATAACTTACTGTACAAAAGCAAGCGGGTGGGGTGGGGTGGGGGTGGGGGGGCAGTTCATCCACGCCTCAGCGAGGACGAGCAAAGGGAACGACCCACGGGCCCCGGAGCGCAAGGGCATTCGCGTCGCTCACAGAGGCTCTCAGGCGAGTCGAGTGTACCGAAACCCGCAGGCCGGGGGAGGACCGATGCCGGAGAACGTCAAGCATTAAATAGCGGATGATCGGAACGGCGAGCCAAGATCAACGATTGGACAAGATCGAAACGCTCGACCCGCGTCCGGGACCCACGGCTGGATCCACCCGGGGTTTCTAAAGGGCGCTGTGGAGCTCAAAACCCTGTGCGACGTTGTCCTGATTTAAAAACAAACCCGGATGCGTTTTGTTGAGGCAATGAGGCTAAAACAAAAAAAAAATGGGTCTTAAAAATCCGGGATTTAAAAAAATTATAATAATAAAAAAAAAAAAAATGTTTTCCACTCGGCGTCAGTCATTCGGCAGCTCGGCCCTCGTCAGCCTATAATTAAAAACGGACCTCAGAGAGGTTGCTCTTGAGGTTGACCGGCATCGACGACCCCCGGGAGGGCACATTTAAAACATACAGACAAAATCCACGTGGGTTTGATCTCATTTTGGAAACGTTCTCCTAAAAGACAGCCGTCCGACCACATCTCCATCTTTCCCTCACACACACACACACACACACGGACAAGGAAACGGGATAAGCCTCTGCCCTCTACGTTCTGCCGGGACGACGGTGTGGTTCTCTAAACACTGCTCACTTCCGAAATGGAGGGAAAGGCGTATTGCTGACTGGAAATCTCACTTCTATACATGAAAGTCCATTTGCAATAATAGAAAAACATTAAAAACATTAAGGTGAAGTTATTAGAGGATTAATAACTCGAGTCTTTTCCTAGACGGCGGGCCAAAGTCCTGGAGGCCCCTCTTTCTGTTTTTCTTGGAGATATAAAAGAAAAAAAAACAAAACAAAGTTCGGAGTTTCCTGCTCTCCTCGTACCCATCCATGCCCAACGTCTTGGTGGCAGCGCTCTTATCTGGTGTGGAGGGGCAGCAGGGCCAGCGCCAGGGTGCTCAGGGTCAGGGCCAGGCTGCACGGGGCCAGCCGCACACCACTGGATGATGTGTTCTCCACCACGATCTTTCGGTTTTTGCCGGGCGTGGCCGTGGAGAAGTACATGTCGTTGTCGCACGAGGGCGAATCGCAGCCGCTGCCGCTTTCCTCGCCGCTGAATTCCTCTGCGGGACAGAAAACGAGAGGCAGACGATCAAAACGTGTTCTCGCTGATCGTTATATTAACTGATGACGTGATGTCATGACCCTGCAGGTGGAAAGTTCCCAAATGATTATTATAGTGTTTGCTTTATTGTGTAAACACTGATGTCAGCAATCTGTTCTGAGCTGGTGCAGTTAGGAACCTATGCACTTGGCTTAGTGGTTTGCATGTTCTCCTCTGAGCGCTAGGGATTCCCGGTTCAAATCCCCATCTGGGTGGAGTTTCCATGTTCTCCCTGTGTCCACGTGGGTTTCCTCCGGGTTCTCCGGTTTCCTCCCACAGTCCAAAAACATGGATCAAGGTCGATTGAATTCTCCAAATTGCCCCATATAGAGTGTGTCTGTGTGAATGAGTGTGTGTCCAGCGATAGATTGGTGCCCTGTCCTGGGTGTATCTGCCCAGCGCCCGAAACGTTCTCCCCTGGATGGTATTCGTCCCACAGTCTAATGGAACTCTACTTGTAGTTTATGCTGACATACTAAAAATAATATATATATATATATATATATTTTTTTTTCCCATCCATTATCTTCAGCTTTATCCTCTATTAGGGTCGCGGTGGGGTTCCCCATGCCCATCCAGGGGAGAACGTTTTAGGTGCTGGGCAGATACACCCAGGACAGGACACCAATCCATCACTGGGCACACTCACTCACACAAACACAATCTATGTGGGGCATTTTGGCGAATTCAATTGACCTTGATCCACGTTTTTGGACTGTTCTCCCCTGGATGGGCATGTGAACCCCCCCCCCCCCCCCCCCCCCCCCCCCCCCCCCGCGACCCTAATATGGGATGAAGTGGAAGATAATGGATGGATGCTGAGAAATGTAGAATCGTGTTTACTGAGTAAGATCTACCACCTAACTCCCGCTCAACACATTGTTTACACTCCCGCTTCGTTAAGCTGCATTTAACAGTCAATAACGAATTTGTCCATAAAAAGACAAAACTGGACGACGGAACCATGTTCTGCATGCGTGTCCGACTCGCACCGGTATCGATGCTGATGTCATTCCCGCTATGCGCCGCCTTCAGCCTCGTGGTCATGTCCTTCAGCACGGCGATCTGTCTGCGGATCACCACGTCTGGCTTGGTGATGTCCACCTCCACGTGGGGGTTGGACACCTGGTTGGCCAATCCGTTACCCAACACCACAGACTCGTACCTGAGGCAGGATTAATCGATAGGTTACATATACATCACATATACAACGCTCACAGCATTGACGGCGTGTTGCGTCCGCGCCGGCTGACCTGCTCTTGGCCGTGCCGTTCCAGCACTCATCCCCCTGGGCGACTCGGTCCTCCACACACACCGTCTCCGGCAATTTGGACCAGAACTTCTTGGCCAGTTTCAGTTTCTTCTTCACATCAGTCACCTGCAAAAGACGTGTTGGATTATTATTCCCATGTTCATAACAATCACGTTCTGCATTCTCATGTACACAGTGTCATACCACATAGATGGACATAGATGGACTCTGTAGTTTTAATTACAGACTGTAGTCCATCTGTGTTCTTTGTCCCCTGTTTGTTCTCTGTTCTCTGTTGGTCAGGAGCATCACAGAACAGGTATCATTTGGGTGGTGGATTGATGCAGTGAGGGGGTTTTAGTGCAGCAGTGCTGCTGTAGATTCATTTCTCCACCTCAGTGACACTGCTGGGATAGGACTAATGCACCCACCAAATAACCCCTGCTCTGTGGTGCTACTATTGGGGTTCTGCGCATTAGAACAGAGTAAAGGGAACGTACACAGTATGTACTGTAGAACACACACAGATGGACTACAGAATGGAATTGTAGAATCTTTATAGGAAGTGGAACCTAGAACATGGAGCAAAAAGGAGGCGTGTCCAAACTTTTGACTGGTACTGTTTGTTATGTTAGTCCCCTGTTGGTTCTCTGTTGGTCAGCAGCATCACAGAACAGGTATCATTTGGGTGGTGGATTGATGCAGTGAGGGGGTTTTAGTGCAGCAGTGCTGCTGTAGATTCATTTCTCCACCTCAGTGACACTGCTGGGATAGGACTAATGCACCCACCAAATAACCCCTGCTCTGTGGTGCTACTATTGGGGTTCTGCGCATTAGAACAGAGTAAAGGGAACGTACACAGTATGTACTGTAGAACACACACAGATGGACTACAGAATGGAATTGTAGAATCTTTATAGGAAGTGGAACCTAGAACATGGAGCAAAAAGGAGGCGTGTCCAAACTTTTGACTGGTACTGTTTGTTATGTTAGTCCCCTGTTGGTTCTCTGTTGGTCAGCAGCATCACAGAACAGGTATCATTTGGGTGGTGGATTGATGCAGTGAGGGGGTTTTAGTGCAGCAGTGCTGCTGTAGATTCATTTCTCCACCTCAGTGACACTGCTGGGATAGGACTAATGCACCCACCAAATAACCCCTGCTCTGTGGTGCTACTATTGGGGTTCTGCGCATTAGAACAGAGTAAAGGGAACGTACACAGTATGTACTGTAGAACACACACAGATGGACTACAGAATGGAATTGTAGAATCTTTATAGGAAGTGGAACCTAGAACATGGAGCAAAAAGGAGGCGTGTCCAAACTTTTGACTGGTACTGTTTGTTATGTTAGTCCCCTGTTGGTTCTCTGTTGGTCAGCAGCATCACAGAACAGGTATCATTTGGGTGGTGGATTGATGCAGTGAGGGGGTTTTAGTGCAGCAGTGCTGCTGTAGATTCATTTCTCCACCTCAGTGACACTGCTGGGATAGGACTAATGCACCCACCAAATAACCCCTGCTCTGTGGTGCAGGGGACGTAAGGGGTAAGAGTAAAGGGGACGTACACAGTATGTACTGTAGAACACACACAGATGGACTACAGAATGGAATTGTAGAACTACAAAGTCCAGCTTTACAGGACGTGGAGCTGAAAACATGGACGATAAGTAGCCATGAGGGAGGTGTGTCCAAACTTTGGACTTGTACTGCAGAATAATGAGGTCATGCTGAATCTGTGAGAACGTTGATTATTGTTACGTCAGTCTGTGATTGGTGTTTAGACGCGGTGTTCTAGTTGAATTCAGGACCGATATTATTTACTTTCTAAGTAAATATTTGAAATATCATCTTTTCAAATCCAATGAGAACAAAAAGCAGGTACCAGTCGATCCATGTTGGTTCCAGCTGCTGTAGTGGGTCTGGTATCTGGGCTGTATGGACGGAAGCGACCTGGGAAAGTCGAGTCTTTTGTAGAACGGCGGGAACGCTGGACTGCTTTCGGCTGCCCACAGCCCTGGAACACCTGCCAGACCCAACACAGGGTTGTAAACGCAAAGTAATGAAACGGTGATTTCTTAAATAACAGCAACATCGGGGTTTAACTTCAGCTCAAACTTAATAAGATTTAGCTGCAGAGCTGCAGCTGTTCCCTCAAATAACCCACTTCTTTTTCACCAACCCAGAGGCAGGGCCTGCAAACGCTCACCTGCATCCTCACACTCAGTGTTGCAGATTACGAGGAAACTATATTTGTATTTTGTATCTACTTTTAGTTTATGGCTCTTGTTATAGGTTTTGATTTTGCAGCGCATTTAAATAAAGAGAATGATGTCTGCCCTGAGCTTTGAGTTTTTACAGTATGTGATTACAACTACTAACTATATACTAAAAAACAATAATGCTTAATCCATATTTGAAAAGGTATTTTGTCTTACTCAGTAAAGAACACTTAAATTTACCATCTAAAACGCATAAAACGCACAAAATCTGGTCACTTACCTTCTGGGACACATGCATGCTGTTCTCCTGCATGATCATTATAGCCTCAGAGATTTTCACATCAATCGGGTCTATTACTGACTCGAAGTTAAACGGCCCCTCCAACCGCTCCACCAAACTTAACATGGCATCTAAAAGGTCAAAACAGACGCAGGAAACACAGCAGCATTCGTTATAGTGAACCAGATAATTCACGCAATCTGCTAATTACAGACTGCTCATTAATCCCACAGAAGAGACTGTTAAAATTGACATTGTGGTTTTGTTACTGCTCTGTAGTAACCAGTCACTACCACAGGGGGGAAGCATACAGCTTCATTCTAATGGGTTTTGACAACAAAACTTAACATGAGTATTGCGTACAGTACAGAAACGCACAACACAAAAGGTTGAAAGACAAACCACAGAATACATAACAGTAATCAGTCTTCATCTGCAGTAAGTAAAAAAATAAATAAATAAAAAATTCAAAATTGGGTGTGTGTAAGTGTGTATATACATATATATATATATATATATATATATATATATATATATATATATATATACACACAAACACACATCTATATATATATATATATATATATATATATATATATATATATATATATATATATATATCTATATATATATATATATATATATATATATATATATAGATACACACATACATACGTATATATGTGCTTGTGTGTATGTATGTATGTGTGGTTGTATATATATATATATATATATATATATATATATATTATATAGGCGGCACGGTAGCACGTTCTCCTCTCAGCACTAGGGATTCCTGGTTCGAACGTTCTCCCCGTGTCCGTGGTGTTCCTCCGGGTTCTCCGGTTTCCTCCCACAGTCCAAAAACATGGATCAAGTCAATTGAGTTCTCCAAATTGCCCCATATAGAGTGTGTGTGTGTGAGTGAGTGTGTGTCCAGTGATAGAGTGGTGCCCTGTCCTGGGTGTATCTGCCCAGCGCCCGAAACGTTTTCCCCTGGATGGGCATGGGGAAGATGGGCAAAGCGTAAGATAATGGATGGATGGAGATATATATATATATATATATATATATATATATATATATATATATATATATATATATATACACACAAACACACACATACATATATACACACACACAGTACATATGCACATATTCAGTCAAGTTCAACATAACAATAAGTTACAGTTATGTATGCCTTACCCAAAAAGTTGTTCCACTCGGCATCGAGGTCGGCCTGGTTCGCCAGACAGCCACGCATGACGTTCAGACAGTAGTTCTGGCACGGCTTTAGCGCCACCTGGCCAGAGCAGTACGGACAATACAGCATCTTCATAGCGGCACGCACACAACTTGGAGAGGCGCCGACCTGTTGGTAAGAAAACACTCTACTGACTGATCGAGACAAAGCTGAAGCGGTGCTACTGTTAGCATCATGTTCCTGAGCTCACCGCCGAGACTTTGTTGACCACGTCAGGGATCAGCGACAGACCCACGGTGAAGGTGCGGGCAGCGATGAATGCTCGGCTGAGCTGCAGTTTGAGTTTCCGCGGCACGTCGCCGAACGGTTTGAGCTCCTCCGTGTTCCGGCGCACACACTCCATGTAGGAGTCGCTGAAATCGTACTGCACGTTGACCAATCGGAACATGCGCTCCAGAAGCTCGGCCCAGAACTCGGCCAGCATGGAGTCGAGGTGCACGGCGGTGCTGCCCGACACGTAGTAACTCCGCAGGTCCAGGAAGAACTGCTTGAAGAGTTCTGAATTCTTCAGGTACATGGCGCCATAGGTGTGGATGAACATGGTGTGCAGAGAGTGCTCCGAATTGTTCAGCAATTCTTTGAAGAATTCTGTGAAAAGGAAAAACAGGATCATAAAAGCAACAGGTTAGACGAGGGAGCTCCAAAATACACCAGACTGAGAGAGAACATTAAATGAAGGCGTCGCACCTCACAGCTGTCATACAAAAGTCAACATAAGATTGATTCATTACCCAACATGAACCTGAATTTCTTTAAACTGGATGTATGAACAGTTTGGGATTTGTCTTTTTTGCTCCAGGGGTCCCCCTACAGTTGCAAAGTGTGAATCACATCTATACCATTGCGGTCCATGAGATGTTGACCAACAACAGAAAGTATTAATGAATATTCCTACATATGAAATCACAAAGAACCAAAACACGTTTAAGTTTAGATAATACGGTTATTGTAGCATTGCACACATTTTCACAGAACTAATTCTCAAAGGGGTGGCAAGGTGGCTTAGTGGTTGGCATGTTCTCCTCTCAGCACTAGGGATTCAGGTTCGAATCCCAATCTGGGTGGAGTTTCCATGTTCTCCCCGTGTCCGTGTGGGTTTCCTCCGGGTTCTCCGGTTTCCTCCCACAGTCCAAAAACATGGGGCAAGTCAATTGAAGGCTCCAAATTGCCCCACATATAGAGTGTGTGTGTGAGTGAGTGTGTGTCCAGTGATAGATTGGCGTCCTGTCCTGGGAGTATCTGCCCAGCGCCCGAAACATTCTCCCCTGGATGGGCATGAGGACCCCCCCTCCCCCCGCAACCCTAATATAGGATAAAGCGGATGACGATGGATGGATATATAATTCTTAACGGGGTGGCACGATGGCTTAGTGGTTAGCATGTTCTCCTCTCAGCGCTAGGGATTCCCGATTCGGATCCCAATCTGGGTGGAGTTTCCATGTTCTCCCCGTGTCCACGTGGGTTTCCGGTTTCCTCCCACAGTCCAAAAACTCCAAATTGCCCCATATAGAGTGTGTTTGTGTCCAGTGATAGATTGGTGTCCTGTCCTGGGTGTATCTGCCCAGCGTTCTGAGACGTTCTTCCCCTGGATGGGCATGGGGAACCCTAGTACCCTAGTAGAGGATAAAGCGGAAGTTAATGGATGGATGTATATTTCAGAACAGACTTGCTGGGTGGGCAGTTTAGAAAGATGTCCCATTCTGACTTATAAACTGAGGTAACATCGTTACATAACGTCTCTTTAAACTCAATTAAGGCTTGTTTTAGTAGAGGAAAAAGGAGCTTAACCCCCCCCCCCCCCCCCCCCCCCCCCCCCCCCCCGACTGGCCAAATCGACATTCATTTGTTATTAGAACGACACTCAGGAGAGGAAGATTTAGTGCTGTTGAGGTTCATCTCTGGAAAAAATCCCCTCGGCTGCCAGAGAGGCCAGATAAGTACAGGGTTATCATCAAACGTATTAATGCGTATTCCATTCAACCCCATGACGGTTCCACGTTCGGGGGGGAAGGCTTTTAATCACCGCAAATTAAGTGCTGATGAGGGGAAATGGGTTCTATTGAAACGGTAGCGTCTGACCCTGCGCTGGGCTGACCGTCAGCGCTGGCATTTTTCTGCCGTCACATTCCAGTCATTTTTTTTTTTCTTCACCTCCCCGAAGCTGCTTTCGCTCCATCCTTCAGAGTGGCGCTTTCAAAGGCTTAGTGAATAACACAGAGCCCCTTTCGCAGAATGAGGGACCCCGTACCCGGCCTCGAGCCCCACTCCCGTTCCCTCTGCCCTGCTTTCAGTTCATCAGTTCCTTCAGAAGGCCCTCTTCAGTAGAGCCCAGGAACAATGACCTACTTCATCCTGTGGAATGTCAGCCCCTCTCCCCACCACAAATAATCCAGCCCCTCTCTCCCACGAAACTTGCTCCCTGAAACCCCCGGCTTTCTTAATCTGAACTAAATGAGAATTCCACTGCGGCGCATCATCTCGCTTTCCGCCGCACATTCCGCCGCAGCACCACTCTTGCTTGAACGTTGCTCATGTTGTGGGTCATTAAAGCATTTGTTTGTTAAGTCCATGCAGCTGGTTGCTCACAGACTCGGGTTATATTTAGAATTCAACAAGCCGGCTTGGCTCGAAAACACAACCGCCACTTCCACCTCACACTTCCACATCTACTTAGTTGTTAGGTGGTATGTGTGAGAGCTTTTTTGGGGAGGGCTGGGCCACCGAGAAACACCAGGGAAAAAAAAAAAAAAAAAAAAAAAAAAAACCAAAACGGCACTCGTCGCCTCGGTAAGTGCTTCTGCAGCCGTTAGTCCCAATCCGTACCAGGGCATGAGGTTCTCTTTGCTCTATGGGGTGACTGCACTCATTGTGAACGGAGACCTGCCAGAGTCAGAAGACGTGTCCCACGGCAGAGGGACGAATGGAAAGTAGGAGCGGAAACAGACGTGAAAAAATTAAAACGTGCCGTTTTGTATGTAATCTGATGGAAACGGGAACAGAGATCGGATTTAAAATGGATCATGTGGCTTTAACCTCCGGGGGCACTGTCGAGCAACATTCAGGAGATCATCTGTACACGGGGCCTGTATTAAAGATGACCGACTCGACAGAGTAACTTTAAAAATGGGTAGTTCTGGTCCATAAATCTGATTGGCTGAGCTGTTTGTCCAGCCTTTACGTTTTAAAGCAATAAGTTACGAGAGAGCGTGCATTATTGTGAATAAATTACAAGAAAAAAAAAGTGTTTATTAGTTGCACCACTTTCGGTGAATTATTCACAATAATGCACAACCTCGAGTGTCTTATTGCTTTTATATATATTATAATAAAACTTCACATTATATTTATTATATATAATATAATAAAAAAGGACATGGTTTAATTCATAAAGTGTTAATAATCTGGTCTTCCGCGATGCAATCTAGTCTGGTTTTTGCTAATTTCTCTGCTAACCAAATACTGCCATCAAGTGGCCATATCACAGAACGCAGTTTCTAAAAAACAATTGGAAAAATGTATTGTATATCACGCATTGATACGAATGTGAAGCGGTCAGAAGTGTGCGGACAAACGGCTCAGCCAATCAGATTTGAGCGCTTTACATTAGTATAAAGGCATAATATACAAAACATTATTTTAAATCATAAGTACAGATTAATATAGACAGTGAGCCGATTCCCGATGAGCACTAAGCGTATTGCGACTGTTATTTTTAAATGGTGTTCTATATGTTGGCCACTAGATGGCAGCCTGATGCATTTATGAATCAAACCATTCATTCATTCATTATCTCCCGCTTTATCCTCTATTAGGGTTGCGGTGGGGTTCCCCATGCCCTTCCAGCGGAGAATGTCTCAGGCGCTGGGCAGATAGACCCAGGACAGGGCGCCAATCCATCGCTGGGCAGACACTTACTCACACAGACACACTCTATATGGGGCAATTTGGAGAACTCAATTGACCTTGATCCATGTTTTTGGACTGTGGGAGGAAACCGGAGAACCTGGAGGAAACCCACGCAGACACGGGGAGAACATGGAAACTCCACCCAGATGGGGATTCGAACCGGGAATAAATCAAACCATGTTTTTCTTATTTATTTTACCATGGTTACATTATTTTACCATCGGCTGGGCATCGTGCCTAATAACACCTCTATCCTGTGATATATTCACAATAATGCACGCCCTCTCGTACCTTATCGCTTTATTAGTCTCTAGTTTAGTTTGACATGCTTAAAAACCTTTTTGTACTGTCATTATCGTATCTTTATTAACATTGTGTGAATGTACGTGTTGTGGAATGGGGGGGCTGCTTCCCAGCAAAGCACAGGATATTCTCTGTATAATAAACCATACTTTCCACAGCTTTCGGACACATTCCGCAAATAAACGAAAGTCCTGGACGACTTTTGGAGCGGCTTAAGATGGTCAGAGCAGGGTTGAGGGAACTGTTCTAGGAGCCTGACTATGTAAATGTTTATGAAATCGCGTTCTTTCAAAATAAATCGCTCCGCTGTTATTTCAAGCAAAGCTCTGGACTTCCTAGATGGTCGAACACAAAAACAGAGACGTGGGCCAGCACATAAACCGAGCTGAGATGCGGCGCAGGAAATGAGTTACTCAAGGGTCTCGACTGCAATTACACATGCGGCGCGTTCAAACAAACCCGAGACCTCATGTCATGGGGTTAGAACACTACATCCGTCTCGTTCCATTATTAAATGTAAGCAGATTGTCCGGTGAAGCTGTGGATCCTCTCTTGGAAGAGCCCATAATGCCTTGTGACTTACCGCCCGGTACCTGGACTCGGTAAACCAGACTTTCGGTTCGCTTCCCGCGAGACTTTGTTGTTAAGTACGAGGAAAAAGCTCGAGGTTCTCCAGACCAAACATTAAATAAAAGGCTTTCGGGCCTCCCAAAATTCCAAGCGCACCTCCATGCAATCCCCTGCTCCTTGGGCTTTTCTTGTGCCAGTCAGTAATTGCTCCTCATTTGTACCAATTAGTCGATGAGCTCCTTTTCTCTTCTTGTGGGATTGCCGGCACCCCGCCGTGCGGCTGCGGTGCGGGAGATGAACGTTTAGGTGGGCGGGTTAATCCCCCTGCTTTAGGGAGCAGACAGCGATGGCCAGCAGAGGTTTAGCAGTACAGTTTCAGCTCAGTGGACTTAACGAACCCTGACCAGAACCCACTCACGCCCCATGTGTACAGCTTATCTTCATTTTTGGCCTTTTGATGTTCCACGTTGTGGTTTCCCTTTATAATTGTGGGTGTGTCGCCATCATCAGGATCTCATATCTCCAGGCAAAGCATTCTGGGCTGCTTCCGGCGTGTCCGTTTTTAAAGCAGAGTAGTCCTCAGGCCCTGCACCAGCATCCTTGCTGAAAGTTCGGGGCGGTGCTGGGTCCCGTGGGCAGGCGGCCGTTATTGTTGGAGTTAAAGCATGCGGCATGTTAGCATCGTCGGGCAGTTTAGCTCATTAAACCGAGTGGTTGGACATTTTCCACATTGTGCTTTGACTAGCACTAAAGCCCATTCCCACGGTAACGGTTCAAAAGAGCTGGGAACACGGAGCCCGAGTCCAAATGAAAAGCCGCGAAGGGGAGAGAAAAGGAACAAAAGGCAAGGAGGTACGGACGGGGGAGGGCCGGGGCGAGAGCAGCATTCCAAAAAAGTTACATTCCTGATCACATCTGGCTGCAGCGCGTCTATATGGGTCAGCCGTCGCTGCTCGACCGCTTCTGCTGCACATGGAGATCGTCTCACGCTAACGGTTTATCCATCATTAACATCCAGCTCCAGTGTGAGACGTCGTCCGGGTGTGTTTTGTAATTTATCTAAACCATCGTGTCCGTCAGGTCACCTGATGCTGCTTTAATTTCAGAAAAACAAGCTGGGACCATCCATTCATTATCTTTCACTTTATCCTCTATTAGGGTCGGGGGGGGGGGGGGGGTTCCCCATGCCCATCCAGGGGAGAACGTTTCGGGCGCTGAGCAGATACACCCAGGACAGAACGCCAATCTATCACTGGGCACACACTCACACAGACACACTCTATATGGGGCAATTTGGAGAATTGTGGACTGTTGGCGCAAACCGGAGGACCCGGAGGAAACCCACACAGACTCGGTCCAGGGGAGAACGTTTCGGGCGCTGTGTAGATACACCCAGGACAGGACGCCAATCTATCACTGGACACACACTCACTCACACACACACTCTATATGGGGCAATTTGGAGAACTCAATTGAGTTGATTCATGTTTTTGGACTGTGGGAGGAAACCGAAGAACCCGGAGGAAACCCACACAGGGTTTGAACTTTCATTCATTCATTATCTCCCACTTTATCCTCTATTAGGGTCGCGGTGGGGTTCCCCATGCCCATCCAGGGGAGAACGTTTCGGGCGCTGGGCAGATACACCCAGGACAGGATGCCAATCTATCACTGGACACACACTCACACACACACTCTATATGGGGCAATTTGGAGAACTCAATTGACCTTGATCCATGTTTTGGACTGTGGGAGGAAACCGGAGAATCCGGAGGAAACCCACACAGACACGGGCAGAACATGGAAACTCCACCCAGCTTGGATTTGAACCGGGATCCTCAGTGCTGAGAGGAGAACATGCCAACCACTAGGACACTCAGCCATGGCCATCCAGGGGAGAACGTTTCGGGCGCTGAGCAGATAGACCCAGGACAGGACACCAATCCATCACTGGACACATAGGCATTAAAACACACAATTCACCATGTTTTTGGAGTGTTATATGAAAACGGAGAACCCGGAGAGGAGAACATGCTAAGCACTAAGCCACCGTGCCGCCCGAGCTGTGATTAATCCCACGGTAATGGGGGATCAGCACGATTCCCAAAGCCGCTCTGCAACAAAGCCGGCTCTGGTTTCAGGTGCCGCTGCACGTCGATCACAATGATTCATGCATTTCAGAGCAACGCTGCGTCATCGGGTCACATGGGTTCTCCTATTGTGTTTGCATCGAACATCTGTGTTCAGATAAGAATCGCAGACGTTTGGTCTGGTCCAGAGGAAACGGCTCATTAGTCTATTAGAGGAATAATCACACTGTAAGCTCAAAGAGGAGCAGGAGACTTCATGTAGAGGGATGTGATGTTGTGACCACTAATGGAACCATAGAGGTGGTGGTTCCTTTGTGGGGACCTTTCCAAAAAGCCTAACAATGGTCTGTTTAATTTAGAACAACACTCTGGACATGACTCACAAACTTCTGGTTAACAGTCACTACACGTAAGGCAGCTTCAGATATTGAGATGAAGATGTTTTAACACTTCGCACATCATTTTAACGCTGCAGACAAAAGAGCTTAGTGCTCATCATGAGGTAATCGTGGTAAATGGAGTACAGTTACAGTTCCCCATGGCACCCCGAGTGTCTTATTGCTTTATTAAATTTAGATTACAAGCTCACTTTTTTACTTTAATAAAAAAGGTTTGATTCCTAAATTAATTTCCTGAAAACAAATAATTAATATAGTAGCTGTGATGTAATTCTTTTTTTTTCTGTAAAGTGAATGGTGATCGTGGGTGGCACGATGGTTTAGTGGTTGGCATGTTCTCTTCTCAGCGCTAGGGATTCCCGATCGAATCCCAATCTGGGTGGAGTTTCCATGTTCTCCCCGTGTCCGTGTGGGTTTCCTCCGGGTTCTCCGGTTTCCTCCCACAGTCCAAAAACATGGATCAAGTCAATTGAGTTCTCCAAATTGCCCCCATATAGAGTGTGTTTGTGTGAGTGAGTAGATTGGTGTCCTGTCCTGGGTGTATCTGCCCAGAGCCCGAAACATTCTCCCTGGATGGGCATGGGCAATTCCCCCCCCCCCCCCCCCCGGCGACCCTAATACAGGATAAAGCGGAAGATAATGGATGGATAGATAATTCTTAACGGGGCATCACGGTGGCTTAGTGGTTAGCATGTTCTCCTCTCAGCGCAAGGGATTCCCGATTCGGATCCCCATCTGGGTGGAGTTTCCATGTTCTCCCCGTGTCCACGTGGGTTTCCTCCGGGTTCTTCGGTTTCCTCCCACAGTCCAATAACTCCAAATTGCCCCATATAGAGTGTGTTTGTGTCTGTGTGAGTGAGTGTGTCCAGTGATAGATTTGCGTCCTGTCCTGGGTGTGTCTGCCCAGCGCCCGAAACGTTCTCCCCTGGATGGACATGGGGAACCCTAGTACCCTAGTAGAGGATAAAGCGGAAGTTAGTGCTTTTAAAGTTAATTGCAAATTGTGTTATTAGGCCTGACACATAGCGGAGTACAGTTCCCCCTCTTTACGATAATACACAATCTTAAGTGCATTAATGAAACAGCGTTAAAAACACTTCTTTTCAGTTTCTCTATGCCCTCTAGTGGCCACTTTATAAACAGCCATAAATGCTTTAGTGCTCATATGGAATCAGCTTGCTGTTTGTATTAAATTGTATTAAAATAAAGTATTGTACATCACGCATTGATACGAATGGGACGTGGTCAAAGGTGTGCGTTATTGTTAATAACGACACGGCTGGACAAACGGCTCAGCCAATCAGATTTAAGTACCGGAACTACCTGTTTTATAATGAGTAATAAAGATGTCCCGGTCATTTCTTGGGATCAGAGATCAGTCCGCAGCAGATCCGTTTATAAACGGTGATGCTGGAACCTTATACACACATGATGCACCTGATTTACCCCCCCACCCCCCATCCCCCGTTTTGCTTTCCCACTGTTCGGACACGTGGACCCATGTGTGTCCGCAGACGAGCACACAAGTGTACATCTGCAGATAATCGGCAATGCGTTCACAGAAACTAACGCAGACATACACACGAGCGCAGACACAAACGCAGTCAAGCATATAAGTACATTCAGAGAGAGCAGCACACACACACACACACACACACACGTACAGACACGCACAAATATGCAGACGCTCAAACAGACACAAATAGAAAAGCACACTCGCATGCGTACGGCCGCATGCACACAACGCTCTCAGAAGTGCGACACACATCTCACGATCGACGTTCTGTTCAGAACATGCAGAGAACCGAGAGACGTCAACTGTTTATCGTTCAGTGACAAGAACAAGAGATCAAATTTGGGGATAATGGTTTTCATACTGTGTTAATGAGCTGCTTTCAAAGCAACGCAGGGTCTGCCTGTGGGGCTTTCCCCCGTCTGAGTGAGTCAGCAGTGCTGTCACATGTTCCCATGCACCCCCTCACCCCAAGTACCAGGGAAACCTGATCCCCCTCCCCCTACATTATATTTACAGCCACATGTGCTGCAGGGATGAAGCCCGAGCCCGGAGGTGTGTGTGGTCTGACTGACGGTCTTCAGTGGACGGGTGTATATGCGAGAGGGTGTTCTGAAGGACAGGTGGAGAGACGAGAGGACTTAAAGATTACGTCTCAGCAGGACGGTGGAGTTTATAATACAGAGGGTGTTACCAGGTTGGGACACCTTGTTACAGTTGAAGTCTCTCGATTGATCTCCATGTTAAGCATAAGAGCTTCACAGGGGTCTTCAGCTCCCTCTGACTGCCCCTTCACGGACACGGGGGTGAATTTCCCCACAAAAGAGACACATGGACACGCCCCATAGAGAGACACAGACCCGCCCCATAGAGAGACAGACACGCCCATAGAGACACAGACACACCCAGAGACATGCCTATAGACACAGACATGCCCACAGAGACACAGACACGCCCGCAGACATGCCTATAGAGACCGACATGACCACAGAGAGACCCAGACACGCTTGTAGACCTGCCTATAGACACAGACACCCCCATAGAGAGGCACAGACACGGCCGGAGACCTGCCTATAGACACAGACACGCCCATAGAGAGACACAGACACAACCGCAGACATGCCTATAGACACAGACACGCCTTTGGAGAGACACAGACACGCCCGCAGACATGCCTATAGACACAGACAAGCCTATGGAGAGACACAGACACACCCAGAGACATGCCTATAGACACAGACACACCCATAGAGAGAAACAGACACACCCGCAGACATGCCTAAAGACACAGACACGCCTATGGGGAGACACAGACACACCCAGAGACATGCCTATAGACACAGACATGCCCACAGAGACACAGACACGCCTATGGAGAGACACAGACATACCCAGAGACATGCCTATAGACACAGACATGCCCACAGAGACACAGACACGCCCGCAGACATGCCTATAGAGACCGACATGACCACAGAGAGACACAGACACGCTTGTAGACCTGTCTAGAGACACAGATACCCCCATAGAGAAACACAGACACGCCCTGAGACCTGCCTATAGACACAGACATGCCCATAGAGAGACACACACACCCAGAGACATGCCTATAGACACAGACACGCCTATGGAGAGACACAGACACACCCGCAGACATGCCTAAAGACACAGACACGCCTATGGAGAGACACAGACACACCCAGAGACATGCCTATAGACACAGACACACCCATAGAGAGAAACAGACACACCCGCAGACATGCCTAAAGACACAGACACGCCTATGGGGAGACACAGACACACCCAGAGACATGCCTATAGACACAGACATGCCCACAGAGACACAGACACGCCTATGGAGAGACACAGACATACCCAGAGACATGCCTATAGACACAGACATGCCCACAGAGACACAGACACGCCCGCAGACATGCCTATAGAGACCGACATGACCACAGAGAGACACAGACACGCTTGTAGACCTGTCTAGAGACACAGATACCCCCATAGAGAGACACAGACACGCCCGGAGACCTGCCTATAGACACAGACATGCCCATAGAGAGACACAGACACACCCAGAGACATGCCTATAGACACAGACACGCCTATGGAGAGACACAGACACACCCGCAGACATGCCTAAAGACACAGACACGCCTATGGAGAGACACAGACACACCCAGAGACATGCCTATAGACACAGACATGCCCACAGAGACACAGACACGCCCGCAGACATGCCTATAGAGACCGACATGCCCACAGAGACACAGACACGCCCGCAGACATGCCTATAGAGACCGACATGACCACAGATAGACACAGACACGCTTGTAGACCTGCCTATAGACACAGACACCCCCATAGAGAGACACAGACACGCCCGGAGACCTGCCTATAGACACAGACACGCCCATAGAGAGACACAGACACGCCCGCAGACATGCCTATAGACAAAGACACGCCTTTGGAGAGATACAGACACGCCCACAGACATGCCCATAGAGAGACACAGACACACTTGTAGACATGCCCATAGACAAAGACAAGCCCTCAGAGAGACAGACATGCCCGTAGAGAGACACAGACACTCTTGTAGACATGCCCATAGAGAGACACAGACAAACCCACAGACACCCATGGACACACCCGCACAGAGGGAGACACGGACAGGTCCACACAACTCACATGTTTTTCATCTAAATCAGTCCATCTCTTCTGACTTCAGACCCAGACAACTGAACGCGACTGTAGCTTATTGGAGAACATGCAAAACCACAAAGGAGCATGTTGGCTATGCCAGGAATCAAATGCAGGATGGATCTGCTTTATGGTCGGCGCTCTTTTATCTGCACTACCGTAAAACAGTCAATATTTATTTTACCTGATTTTAAAATGGAACTTATTTAATTCCAATGAAGCCCAGATTTAGTCTAGTGTAATGTTTTGTTAAGACCAACGATATTATATAATACCAACTTAATTAATAATTAGTACCATGAACCTTGAGTATTTTTTAATGGTTTTAATTTTTAACGGTACACATAACTGCTGTAGCCAAAATAATGTCACGTGAACTTTCAACCTAACAACACCCCCTGGGGATTCTGGGTGTAATATAAACACCGCAGGACACATGGCAGAAGCAGGTGGTGGTGTCCATCAAAATTACAGTACTTACGGGTGTCTCCAAAAAAAAAAAAAAAAAAAAACAGGAGATATGTAACAAAATCTAGAGGATTTGTTCAGGCTGATCGCAGCTGGTTATCAGACCATTGAAAACCACGGGGGAGGAGGGACGAGGGGTGAGAGAGAGGGTGAGAGAGAGAGAGAGAGAGACTTACGGTCAAAGTGCTTGTGTCGCTGAGTGAAGGTGCTCTGCAGGCTGGTGCTCAGCTGGGAGACGGGGGCCTTCAGATCTGAACGACTCTGCTGACTCAGCTTCTCCTCCATCTCCAGAGTGCAGCATGAGAACCCTTGTGGACACACCTTCAGATGAGATCCTGGAATAAACCAACACACAGTCAGACAAACAGAATAAAAACGACTATTAAAACCCAGATCTGCTGAACATTCCTCTCTTGCATGGCGTGGGATGCTGCGGATGTGGTCGTGCTGATGGAGGTGCATTACTTGGAGGTGGTAAATCAAGACGCGTGTATGTTTTAAGCTTTAAGTGAGGCTTTTTGACAGAATGAGATTACGGGCTAAAATTAAAAGTCCTGTGAAAGCAGGATGCATCACAGCGGTGGTGCCAGAGTTGCGATTCAAAGAACGTCTGAATGACAAGTTCGATGTGAGTGAAAGTGGCAGCAGAATATCACCACTTGGATCACAGTTTTGGGGAGGGCGACTGACAGGTGAGGCTACACCTCAAAAGAGAGGAAACATAAAAGTCTAACTCTCCTTACGTGAGGTTATTTCAGGAGACACTTTTATTCAAAGCCACTTATAAGTTTCTTGATTAGGGTCGGAACGCGGGGTTGATGTAGAATCCAGAACGCCTGTGAGTTCTCGAACCCACAACCTTCATACTGACACCACAACACCCTTACCACTGAGCTACCACACCCTCATTACCCCCCCCCTTACCATTAAGATCCATGTTATTAATGTCATTAATGTTATTTATTGGCCATGTGAGGTATACACACATAAGGAATGTGGTGTGGTAGGTGTTGACGTTAGTATCATATTTACACATACATGTATGTATACACACACACACACATACATATATATATATATATATATATATATATATATATATATATATACATACATATATATATATACATATATATATATATATACATATATATATATATATACATATATATATATATATATATATATATATATATATATATATATATATATATATATATATAGGGCGGCATGGTGGCTTAGTGGTTAGCATGTTCTCCTCTCAGCTCTAGGGATTCACGGTTCGAATCGCCATCTGGGTGGAGTTTCCATGTTCTCCCCGTGTCTGCATGGGTTTCCTCCGGGTTCTCCGGTTTCCTCCCACAGTCCAAAAACATGGATCAAGTCAATTGAGTTCTCCAAATTGCCCCATATAGAGTGTGTGTGCGTGAGTGTGTGCAGTGATAGATTGGCGTCCTGTCCTGGGTGTATCTGCCCAGCGCCCGAGACGTTCTCCCCTGGATGGACATGGGGAACCCCCCTGCGACCCTAATATAGGATAAAGTGGAAGATGATGGAGATATATATATATATATATATATATATATATATATATATATATATATATATATATATATATATATATATATATATATATATAGACACTTTGCGCTGTTCCTGTGATATCAGCGCTGTTCTTGTTTTCAGACCACAATACACAATACACATTTTATGAGCTAAATCTTTGTCTCATCCTCCCTTTCAGTTTGACATCAGCACTGTACCTGTGACAGCACTGTAACTGTGGCAACTGTGACATAATTCATATACAGTACTGTAGAATTATGCAGGGCCATTACATCCGAAACGAAACAGGTCAAACTAAAATAGGAAATGTTCTTTAAAAAGCACTTCCTGTGCATCAAAGAAGAACGGTGTTTCCTTTAAACTGTTCAATCTGCCATCAGAGGACTTAAGGACACTGATTTTTAAAGCAGCATCTTGATTTGAATCCGATTCTAATTATTTAATTGATTAATAATGGAAATGTGAAACGACAAACACTCATAACCTCACATTATGAGTCAACGTGGATCCAAACGACTGAGAAACCTAACGACCTGTGTCAGTGGCGTGCAGCTGAACGTTGGTGTGCTTGGATGAATAAACAGTTTAAACACAAAAAACACCCCGCGCAGCTCCCTTTTGTTTGCAGCAGTGGGTGTAGAACTAAATACATTGCTGACAACGACTAAACATAACTAGGGGGTGGTGGTGGGAGGGAGTAACAAAACAAGAATTTGCTTCAATTCAATGCAGTGATCCGTACAGCTTTATTATTCAGCCATTTGTAATTAATTCTCATTAATATTCAGATTTTTTTTTTTGGTGTTTGGGGGAGGGGATTGGTCGTATTTTTTACTTTTCTAATTATATTTTATAGATTAACAATCAGTACCGATGTCCAAGATCTCCACAGCCCTAATGTCTGGTGCTGACTGTCAAGATTAGGGGTGTCTTCAACTAAGGATTTTCATAGTCGAATCTGATTCGTCAGATTTTCCCTATAGTCGACTGATAGTCGAATCAGTTAAAATATCACCACAAGATGGCGCTATAAGCGTGGTTTTTAAAAAAGATTTTTAAAAATATTTTACTTGTTTTTCTAGAGCACCGTAAATGGGATCCCCGTTCTGGACTTTTTTCCAAAGGAAAAACCTAAAACACTCAGATCAATGAGTTTTAGGATGATTAGGATGATTTTATTTGACAAAAGGCTATATATATAACGAAAACAAAGACATTTCATGTAAAAACTAATGCTTAGCAGCAGCCATGGGCACCCCCATGTGGTCAAAATGGTACATTCGACTATGAGGTTCAAAGTCGACTACGGTTCTCCGAATCGAATCGTCGAATCAGCGAATATTGCAGCTCACCCCTAGTCAAGATGTCACGGGGTTGTGGTAGCTCAGGGTATTGGCCCATTAATATGATGGTTGTGGTTCAAACCCCAGGTTACCAGTGTGGGTCCTTGAGCAAAACCCTTAACCCTCATTGCTCCATGGATGCTGTACCAACCCTGTGCTCAAGTCGGGATACTTGTAAGATAAAAGCATCTGCTAAATAACCAAAAGTAAATGTAATGATGTCATAGCTTTGGGATGGATGGCTGCACAAATGAGCCAGGTTTGTCCAATACCCTCTCCACCCTGAAGGTTCAGGGTTCAAGTTCACTAAAGTTACCAGTGTGGGTCCTGGACCTTTAACCCTCATTGCTATGACCCTAAGCATTAATTTGGACCCCATGTAAAGTTAACATCTCTTAACAACATCAAATCTGTTTGGGATGGACGCCATTTCAGCACATTTAGGTTATTTAATGGCTGTACAAGGGTTGTCTTGCGTACATATTTTAATCAGGTTATATAAGACGGCTGATGTTTCATACAGGCTGTTTCCCTTAAGAATATTTTGTCTTTCTTGTTCAATACTGGGCATTCCATTAGGATGTGTTTAACTGACAGCGTGGATGGACATGCTCTGCAGGTTGGTCCAATTCCCGTGAGGAGTCGCTTGTGTGTAGTATGTCCAATTCGGCATCTTGTGAAGACTGGTGTTCATTCTTAAATAGTTTGTTGTCCCATTTGTTTTGCTATTTATTTTTATACCTGTATGTATGAAAATAGGCGGCACGGTGGCTTAGTGTTTAGCATGTTCTCCTCTCAGCGCTACGGATTCCCGGTTCGAATCCCCATCTGGGTGGGTTTCCTCTGGGTTCGCCGGTTTCCTCCCACAGTCCAAAAACATGGATTCAAGTCAATTCCCATCCATCCATTATCTTCCGCTTTATCCTCTATTAGGGTCGCGGTGGGGTTCCCCATGCCCATCCGGGGGAGAACGTCTCGGGCGCTGGGCAGACACACCCAGGACAGGATGCCAATCTATCACTGGACACACACTCACTCGCACAGACACACTCTATATGGGGCAATTTGGAGAATTCAATTGACTTGATCCATGCTTTTGGACTGTGGGAGGAAACCGGAGAACCCGGAGGAAACCCATGCAGACACTGGGAGAACATGGAAACTCCACCCAGATGGGGATTCGAACTGGGAATCCCTAGCGCTGAGAGAAGAACGTGCTAACCACTAAGCCACTGTGCGCCCGAATCAAGTCAATTGAATTCTCCAAATTGCCCCATATAGAGTGTGTCTGTGTGAGCGAGTGTGTGCCCAGCGATAGATTGACACCCTCTCCTTGGTGTATCTGCCCCTCGCCTGAAACGTTCTCCTCTGGATGGGCATGGGGAACCCTCCTGCGACCCTAATGGAGGATAAAGCTGAATTAATGATGACTAAATAGTTTTTTGTAACACTTATTGTGTAGTTTGTTGTCCCATTTGTTTTGCTATTTGTTTTTAATGCATGTAAATATCTTTGGAAGAGCATCTGTGAGAGGAACGGGTCAAGTACCGATCATCTGCTTTGTTAATAATCTAAAGATAAATGCTGTTTGGAGTCACTTCCTCGACGCTTATGAATGGCCTATGATAAAAGCTTGCTCAGCGTATATTTCCCAGACACGCTTTAAAAGTAATATTTATTTAAAGGGAGATGCTGGAATACTTACAACCCCGATATTCTTTTCCTTCAGCTTAATGTGAAAACCTCCCCGAAGCCATAATCTCCAGCCATTTACAACGCCGAAAAGAAGAGGATGTTTTCAACCTTGGGTTTTAATTCGACATTAATGTCGAGATGGATTGATTTGATTCAAATGCACAGCTGGTGCACAGCTTCGGAAAGAAAGCAGCACTCACAGAGGGAGGAAACGGGCCTGAATGTGTCGTCACAGCTGCAATAATGTTTTGTTTTTCTTCCTTTTTTTTTAATGCGGTTGCTGGAATTCGGGGGCAACACAAGGGGCCTTTCAGTGGCCACGACTCCAACAGGCTGTTTAGTTTTCCCTGCCAGCCTCCTGGACTTGTAACAGCTCCAGTCCACACAGCACAGGCACACATCCACTCATTCATAGCATCTGCTGCTGCTGCTAATGCTGCTGTTGTTGCTGCCGAGCGCACATCGAGCTTCGGACGTGACGGCTTTGCTTTGTGGCAGAGAAGTCATTCGAATTAACAACGAATTTAAAACTGCAGATAGAAGTGTGAAGTGTGAAGTGTGAAAGTTCACACCATTAAACCACTATTTACCATCTTAGAGAAAACTTCCTGCCACGGCTTCACTCACAAGTTGATGTACACTTAGGGCAGTGATTCTCAATTATTTTCTGTTAAGCCCCCCCTAGGAAGAAGAAAACATTTTGCGCCCCCCCCACCCACCCCACACACGCACCACACACACACACACGCCCTCACCCCCCACACATGATTTATCCGCTTAAAAATGGGATAAATTATTTTTACACGCATACACTGTAGTATGATTTGTCTATAAATTTGTTATAAATACAGCTCTTTTATAACAATGTCTCCTTATTAACAATAAAGAAACAAAAAAAAAGAAATATAGATCAACTTAGAACAAAGAATCATTTTATTAACCTACAAAACAAAAACGATTACAACAATTTGTGCGTTTTTTTTTTTTTTTGAGGAAGTCAGAACTAATGTCTCCAACGCGTCCGTTTGGCAGCGCACAGCTTTTCTGATGTAGCTTTCATAAAGCGTTATGTTTGCTGGTTATAATCGTAACGTTACGATTAAAAAACTCAAGCGGTTATCAGCGTGATTGGGGTGTAATGTCTTTAATTGTTGTCTTTTATTGTTTTTCTTTGTAAGGTGACCTTGAGTGTCTAGAAAGGCGCCATCAAATAAAATGTATTATTATTATTATTATTATTATTATTATTAAGTGACGCCTTCATTTATTTGGCTTCATGCTGTCCGCTGCCAACATTTAAAGACACAGCAGACACATCTGTTCTTTCTTCGTCTCCCTGCTTTGTGCGGGACAGTCACGCAAATTCGTTACTTTTCACGCGTCCCGCAAATTGAGAAGTTGCCCCGCATTGTAATTGAAAGTCAGACTGCAGTTTTAAATGCGTGTTTTATATTCTGCCATTGGACGGCTGTGTTGTCTGTTATCGGGGGAGAGGCGGGCTGTTTGAATGTCAGCCAATCAGGAACGCGGACGCATTTCTGTTCTGTTTAATTGTACCCGATCGGGTGTCTTAATTTGAGAATCATTGTGAAATAGTATAAAAGCTCAATAGTAACAGTAAAACATGGTAAGCTATGTGTTCTTACGTTAGAGAAAGGTACGGCTTTGTGGTTGGCACGTTCTCCTCTCAGCACTAGGGATTCCCGGTTCGAATCCCCATCTGGGAGGAGTTTCCATGTTCTCCCCGTGTACGTGTGGGTTTCCTCCGGGTTCTCCGGTTTCCTCCCACAGTCCAAAAACATGCATCAAATCAATTGAATTCTCAAAATTGCCCCATATAGAGTGTGTCTGTGTGAGTGAGCGTGTGTCCAGTGATAGATTGGCGTCCTGTCCTGGGTGTGTCTGCCCAGCGCCCGAAACGTTCTCCCCTGGATGGGCATGGGGAACCCCCCCCCGCGACCCTAATAGAGGATAAAGCGGAAGATAATGGATGGATGGAAGTTACATTAGACAACCTTGATGCAATGGTGTCCCACACAAACATAGGCTTTGTCCCACATCTGGTGAATTGGAATCTGGTCACCCTATGTACACTTATCTAACGCTCGAGTTGTTCTCAAGCTGTCCACTCTGTTCTGCATGTGAGCGTGTGTACCTTAAATACATCCACTTGACTACACCCTTCAGTGGTCCCGGTCCAGCTGCACCCTAAATCAACCCCCAATCAGATCTAAGAGCATTCACACACCCACCTGAACCCACCCACCCACCAACCCCACTGAGGCCCTTACACATTTCTGCCCAACACTTGACTCTTTGTACAGAGCAAATTGCAGACGTTGAGCCGAGAATCTGCGGGAAATGAAACATTTGGGAAGAGCTAAATCATCTGTCTGTTAAACAGCTGGAGCTGTGCGTCACGAGAGTCATTCCAACAAGACGCAACAGCTTCGAATGCAATTACATTAAAACTGCCTCAGAAAAACCTTCAAAGAGAAGGAGGTTTAAAAGAAGAAAGCAAACTGTATGAAGATCTAATTATTTTGTGTATTTGGAAATTTTTGGTTTGGAATCCTTGAACAAGGTGGTTTAGTGGTTAGCATGTTCTCCTCTCACGCTAGGGATTCCAGGTTCGAATCCCAATCTGGGATGTTCTCCCGGTGTCCGTGTGGGTTTCCTCCCACAGTCCAAAAACATGGATCAAGTCAATTGAGTTCCCAAAATTGCCCCATATAGAGTGTGTCTGTGTGAGTGAGTGTGTGCCCAGCGATGGATTGGCGCCCAGTCCTGGGTCTATCTGCCCAGCGCCTGAGACGTTCTCCCCTGGATGGGCATGGGGAACCCCACCGCGACCCTAATAGAGGATAAAGCGGGAGATAATAAATGAATGAATGGAATCCTTGAACAAGGGCGGCACGGTGGTTTAGTGGTTGGCATGTTCGCCTCTCAACGCTAGGGATTGCAGGTTCGAATCCCAATCTGGGTGGAGTTTCCATGTTCTCCCCGTGTCCGTGTGGGTTTCCTCCCACAGTCCAAAAACATGGATCAAGTCAATTGAATTCCCAAAATTGCCCCATATAGAGTGTGCCCAGCGATGGATTGGCGCCCTGTCCTGGGTGTATCTGCCCAGCGTGAGTGTTCTCCCCTGGATGGGCATGGGGAACCCCACCGCGACCCTAATAGAGGATAAAGCGGGAGATAATAAATGAATGAATGAATCCTTGAACAAGGGCGGCACCAGCGCTAGCAGGTTCGAATCCAAATCTGGGTGGAGTTTCCATGTTCTCCCCGTGTCCGTGTGGGTTTCCTCCCACAGTCCAAAAACATGGATCAAGTCAATTGAATTCCCAAAATTGCCCTATATAGAGTGTGCCCAGCGATGGATTGGCGCCCTGTCCTGGGTGTATCTGCCCAGCGCCCGAGACGTTCTCCCCTGGATGGGCATGGGGAACCCCACCGCGACCCTAATAGAGGATAAAGCGGGAGATAATAAATGAATGAATGGAATCCTTGAACAAGGGCGGCACAGTGGTTTAGTGGTTGGCATGTTCTCCTCTCAGCGCTAGGGATTCCTGGTTCTGGGTGGAGTTTCCATGTTCTCCCCGTGTCCGTGTGGTGTTTCCTCCCACAGTCCAAAAACATGGATCAAGGTCAATTGATTTCTCCAAATTGCCCCATATAGAGTGTGTGTCCAGTGATAGACTGGCGTCCTGTCCTGGGTGTATCTGCCCAGCGCCCGAAACTTCTCCTCTGGATGGGCATGGCGAAGAGAAGAAGAGAGAGGAGAGGTGGCGTCACATGACTTTGAAAGTGATGACCTTTGTCAATTTTAAATGAAATGCACATTATTTCTACCATATAGCGTTGCCCTTGAACCTAGCACAGTTTGGTTCGGTGCAGATATTGCCCAAAATAACACCACAGACATGGGGAGAACATACAAACGCCACACAAAAAGGGCCAAATATGCAACCCTGGGACTACAGAAGGAGGAGGTTTATCACCTTCACCCATAATGAAGCTTTACTTTCAGACATGCTGCACTGCAGTGGTAAACAAGCTGTCAATCAAATGCACTATAAGTATAAAAGAATCGGGAGGCCGACTGATTTACACCTACAGGCGCTTTCATCACATCTCATTTTAAGTGTCTCTGTCTGGTTTCTCCATTTTAAAAGTCTCTGTCTGCGGCTCTAACTGCATTCACTTTACGACTAAACTTCTGGATAAAGAGACGAAATGTCAGTAAAGTTGACTGATTTTTCATATGACAGGAACCCGTGTTCTAGTCCTAGCGTTTATAATTTCTCCACCCAACCATGTCGTTAGGAACGTCATACGCAGAGGGTCATACGCGAGTCGGATTTTCCCCCGAGTGGACAATACTGCGTCAGGTCCTGTGTCCCGCCTCAAATGTTCTCTCGGAACGTTTGAGCCGTTAATGCTGCTACATACAGCTGGAGGTTGGGAGATTAACCTCCACGTCGCTGCTACACCCATTTACAGAAAAAGCCCCCTTTCTGTGGGTTTCTAACTCGTCCTGCGTGACTGCTGGGCTGATCTCCAGTCTGTGATTCAGCGCTGTCGAAGGCTTCTGTAATATTAGGTTACGACCGAAGGCTTGTGGTGGAGGATTTTACAACTTCACCGTCTTAGAGGGAGGAATTAATTTCGGGTGTTTGTGCTCATACGGCGGGGCGTCTGGAAAAGCCTACGACCGACCGACAAGCTAAACGAAGGCAAGCAGCAAGCTAAACGAAAAACATGGGATAAGATATCGTTAGGGTAAGGACAGGAGACGGTACAGGATATTTAGACAATATGAGCTGCATATGGCGACAAGGTGGCTTAGAGGTTAGCATGTTCTCCTCTCAGCGCTAGGGATTCCCGCTTCGAATCCCCATCTGGGTGTAGTTTCCATTTTCTCCCCGTGTCTGCATGGGTTTCCTCCGGGTTCTCCGCTTTCCTCCCACAGTCCAAAAACATGGAAGAAGTCAATTGAATTCTCAAAATTGCCCCATATAGAGTGTGTCTGTGTGAGTGAGTGAGTGAGTGAGTGTGTGTCTTAATGACGCTCCTATGAATGTGGTAAGTTTATAACATGGGTTGAATATGGGGGGGGGGTTTACTCATGTCCATTTAGGGCAGAACCACTCAGGGCAGGGTGCCAATCTATCGTAAAACACACTCACCCACACAAACACACTATATGGGGCAATTTAGAGAATCCAATTCACCTTGAGTCCATGTTTTTGGACTGTTAAAGGAAACCAGAGAACCAGGAAGGAACCCACACGAACGTTTCGGGCGCTGGGAAGATACACTCAGGACAGGGTGCCAATCTATCGCTGGACACACACTCACACACACACTATATATGGGGCAATTTTGAGAATCCAATTCACTTTGAATCCATGTTTTTGGACTGTTAAAGGAAACCAGAGAACCAGGAAGGAACCCACGCGGACACGGGGAGAACATGGAAACTGTACCCAGATTGGGATTCAAACCTGGAATCCCTAGAGCTGAGAGGAGAACATGCTAAACACTAAGCCACCGTGCCACCTCCTTCTGTAAAGCAATGAGAACAACAAAAATCAAAGTGCTGCTTGTCAGGTGACATCACAACAGAGAGTGCAGAGAAATTCAAGGTGTGTGTTTGTGGGGGGGGGGGGGGTCTACAAACAGTTCCTCCGGGTTCTCCGGTTTCCTCCCACAGTCCAAAAACATGGAATAAGTCAATTGAATTCTCAAAATTGCCCCATATAGTGTGTGTCTGTGTGTGTGAGTGTGTGTCCAGCGATGGATTGGCGCCCTGTCCTGGGTCTATCTGCCCAGCGCCCAAGACGTTCTCCCCTGGATGGGCATGAGGAACCCCACTGCGACTCTAATAGAGGATAAAGCGGGAGATAATGAATGAATGAGCTGCATATATTGAAATTGCACATATACACACCGGCCGTTTTATTAGGTACAGCTAATAAGTTCTGTTATACAGTTCCATTGTATATATGGACATGTACATCTCTACATGCTTGGTTAGTGTGCTTTAGTAGGTTCTCTGATGTCCAAGACCCCCACAGAACATACAGGGGTCTGATCCACTCGTACCACCTGCTCTGTGGGTCCTGATCAGAGAACAGAGTAAAGGGAACTAGAGAAACAGATCCATCCATCCATTATCTTCCACTTTATCCTCTACTAGGGTCGGGGGCCCATCCAGGGGAGAACGTCTCGGGCGCTGGGCAGATACACCCAGGACAGGACGCCAATCTATCACTGGACACACACACACACACACACACACACACACACACACACACGGACACACTCTATATAGGGCAAATTTGGAGAATTCCAATGACCTTGATCCTGTTTTTTTTACTGTGGAGGAAACCGGAGAACCCGAGGAAAACCCCCGTGGGAAAGGGGGAACATAGAAACTCCCCCGATTGGGATTCGACCCCGGAATCCCTAGCGCTGAGGGGGAAAAAATGCCCCAAACCCTGCCACAGTACCCCCTAAAAGAATTTATCCCCACTTTATCCCTATTTGGGTCGAGGTGAGTTTCCCCATGCCCTTCAGGGGGGAAAAGTTTCGGGTCTGGGCAGAACACCCAGGACAGGGGGGCCAAGCTTCCTGGACACACACTCACTCCCAACACACTCTATAGGGGGGGAATTTGGAGAATTCAATTGGGGCCGGTCCCTTTTTTTTGGACTTGGGGAACCGGGGACCCGGAGGACTACAAAGTCCATCTCAACAATGAGCTGTACCTAATAAAATGGCCGGTAAGTGCACATGACACAGGGTTTTCGGTGACCCCGGGCTTTGTTTTTTGCCCCTCCCCAAAAAAGGTGGGAAAACGAGAAATCAGGGTTTGGGGAAAAGTGAAAGGTTTCCATCTTAGAAAAGTGACTTTGCTGACTGTTTTGGTAAACATGAGACAGAAGCACTTCATGGCGAATCAACTAACATGCAGGGAAAAGGTTCCAGTGTCTGAGGAGAACGGAAAAAGCGAAGGAACTTTATAGGAGATTTATAGGTTCTTTATGGGTAATGAGGTAAAAAACCCCCGGGGCCTGGGGAAAAAAAACCTTCCCCCCGATTTCCCGACAGTTTTTAGGGGGGTGTAAAGGGGGAGTCGCCCTGACGCTCTTCTATAG
>JAFMOC010000797.1:0-10000 GCA_019802505.1 Corydoras sp. C115
CAATGACATCTGGATCTCGGCTCAAGGTTCTAATCGCGTTCTGTCGGTAATGATCGATTGGCGACGCGTGAAACGTCATTAATGAAATAAAAATGATCCGTCAGGTGTGACGTCGGCCGTGTCCAGCGTGTCATCGATCCAATGCTGCATCACTGAAGAGGATACCTGTGGGGTGAGAAGACAGATTTGTATTGAGACACACGTCTTATTGCACTGACTGGCCACTTTATTAGATTCAAGATTCAAGAAAATGTTAATGATAATATTAAGAAACATAATGATTATCATTAACATAATCACATGTTAATGATAATAAAAGAAACTACCGAAGACGCATCTCTTTAACAAATACCTGTTGTAAAGAAAAGGGGGGGGGGCAGCATCAAATAACAATCAGGTTTGATGAATTTATAGTGGAGTTGGTTTTCAGCAGAACTTCTGACTTGTAGTGTTCTCATTTGTAAGTCGCTTTGGATAAAAGCGTCGGCTAAATGACTGAATGTAAATGTGATGAACATGAGGTACATGAGATAAGAACAAAATCATGGGTCACGGACCCCGTTATTTTAAAGTTATAAATAAAATTTTAAAGAAGAAAATTAGATTATTATTATTTTTTAAATAAAAATACAAAAATACAGTATATAGATATGTGAAATATAATAATATACAACTATGAATATAATATATATAATATACAACTACAGATATAAATATAATATAGAATATTTTAACTATATTTATATATCTCTAGTTGTATATTATATATATTTCACATATCTATATTCTGTATTGGCCGGCGCTAGGGATTCCCGGTTCGAATCCCCATCTGGGTGGAGTTTCCATGTTCTCCCCGTGTCCGCGTGTGTTTCCTCCGGGTTCTCCGGTTTCCTCCCACAGTTTAAAAACATGGATCAAGTCAATTGAGTTCTCCAAATTGCCCCATATAGAGTGTGTCTGTGTGAGTGAGTGTGTGCCCAGTGATAGATTGGCATCCTGTCCTGGGTCTATCTGCCCAGCGCCCGAAACGTTCTCCCCTGGATGGGCATGGGGAACCCCCCCTCCCCCCCCTCCCCCCCGCAACCCCAATAGAGGATAAAGCGGAAGATAATGAATGAATGAATGAATGTATACTGTATTTTTTGTATGTTTTTATAAAAAATTCTCATTTTTTTTCCCTTTAAAATTCATTCATTCATTCATTATATTCGGCTTTATCCTCTATTAGGGTCGCGGTGGGGGGGGGGGGGGTTCCCCATGCCCGTCCAGGGGAGAACGCTTCGGGCGCTGGGCAGATACACCCAGGACAGGGTGCCAATCTATCGCTGGGCACACACTCACTCACATAGACACACTCTATATGGGGCAATTTTGAGAATTCAATTGACTTGATCCATGTTTTTGGACTGTGGGAGGAAACCGGAGAACCCGGAGGAAACCCACGCGAACACGGGGGGAACATGGAAACTCCACCCAGATGGGGATTCGAACCGGGGATCCCTAGCGCTGAGAGGAGAACGTGCTAAACCACTAAGCCACCCGTGCCGCTTCTATAAAATTGAAATTTAAATAATAACTTTTAGAGTTTAGAGACGCGACCTTGTTTCTCTGTTCAGTGTATCAGCTTTACTTACTATACACACCGGATATCAAAATTGGAGAGCAACACACATCAACACACCACCACCACCAAGTCTTTACGATGCTGATGAGTGATCCACCACCCAAATCATACCTGCTCTGTGACAGGAGAGTCCTGATGATTATAGAGCTACACCAGTGGAGCTGATGGTAGTTGTAACATAGAGGTGTATCTAATGAAGTGGCCGCCGTGTTCATGTAGGGTTACAGCAGCACCGTGGTGGTGTATCAGGTCGGCGGTTCCACGGAGGAACAGAATGTCTTTCTGTCTACGAACGGAGGGTTTGACTTCGAAGTGTTTCCCGTGGCGACGAGTTCAAAGGTGAAGCGAGCGGTTTCGGGTTCGGGTTCCACGTTCCACGTTCTGCCTGCTTCACTGATGTCCCTCTCTCTCTCTCTCTCTCTCTCTCTCAGCGGAACTTTATTGGCGGCGTGTACATCTCGGTCTCTCTCTCCAGCATCGTGTCCATGGAGATGGACAAACTGCACAGGGTATCCTCAGTCGGGTTGAAAGCGGTCAGTTGCGTTGCCGTGTGTCCGTTCCGTGGGACTCATGTCCTCTCCGTCTAGTTTTCCTTCCAGTACGACCCCGAGCTCCAGCTGCAGTCGGACTGGTACAGCCTGAAGGACCCGCTGCCCGACACCCGGGTGGTTCAGCCCGCCGGACTGCGCGGGCGCTTCGTCGCGTGGTCGCCGCGCATGCTGCTTTATTCCCCCAATCAGGGTAACGTCTCAAGCCGTTTGGTTCAAATACACCATTTTGATGAATGCATTGGGACTCCGACAACTTACTCCTACAGAAGCTTCATGAGATCCCATTCTTAATTGGAGCTTTTACTTTTTTAGAGGCTTTATGACCGATTTTGGGGTGTGTTTGGGGTAATTGTGCCTGTTTGGCTGGAGCATCTGTGAGGTCAGACACTGATATTGGGGATCAATAGACCAGGCTCACAGTTCTAGTTCATCCCAAAAGTTACAATTACAACAAATCACCCAGGACAGGGCCTTCCCCAAAGTGTTCCCACAAAGTGAATGATACACCTGAATTTCACTGATCAAGGGGAGTATCCCAATATTTTAAAATGTATAATAAATGATGCGAGGACTGTGGGAGAAAAGCACGGTGGCGTAGTGCTTATCGTGTTCTCCTCTCAGCACTGGGGAGCCAGGTTCAAATCCCGATCTGGGTGGAGTTTGCATGTCCTCCCCATGCCTCCGTGGGTTTCCTCCCGGTTCTCCGGTTTTCTCCCACAGTCCTAAATGCTCTAAATTGCCCCATATAGTGTGTGTGTGTGTGTTTATCTCCCCTGGAGAGATAAAGAGAACCCATCCACGACCCTAGTAGAGGATTAAGCTGAAGATAATGAATGACTGAATGAATATAATTGTATGTGTTCACATATTTTTAAATGTAATATAGAACTTTAACATTGTGCTCTATTTTTACTACGTTGCTTTTGGCGCCCTCTAATGGAGAAGGACTGGATTTGATCCCGTTTACCCTAATGGGTAAGGAGGACATCATCCTGCCTCTTCCGGGTGTGACGGTTCTACAGGTCGTAACGGGTACGTCATCAAAAAAAAAAAGTTCTGCTTTATTTTTAGTTCCTGTTTTAGTTCCTGTTTAAGTTCCTGTTTTTGTTCCTGTTTAAGTTCCTGTTTTTGTTCCTGTTTTTGTTTAAGTTCCTGTTTAAGTTCCTGTTTAAGTTCCTGTTTTAGTTCCTGTTTAAGTTACTGTTTTAGTTCCTGTTTTAGTTCCTGTTTAAGTTCCTGTTTTAGTTCCTGTTTTAGTTCTTGTTTAAGTTCCTGTTTTAGTTCCTGTTTAAGTTCCTGTTTTAGTTCCTGTTTTTGTTCTTGTTTTTGTTCCTGTTTAAGTTCCTGTTTTAGTTCCTGTTTAAGTTCCTGTTTTAGTTCTTGTTTAAGTTCCTGTTTAAGTTCCTGTTTAAGTTCCTGTTTAAGTTCCTGTTTTAGTTCCTGTTTAAGTTCCTGTTTAAGTTCCTGTTTTTGTTCCTGTTTTAGTTCCTGTTTTAGTTCCTGTTTTTGTTCCTGTTTTTGTTCCTGTTTTTGTTCCTGTTTTAGTTCCTGTTTAAGTTCCTGTTTAAGTTCCTGTTTTAGTTCCTGTTTAAGTTCCTGTTTTAGTTCCTGTTTCGATCTAAATGTCTTTTCTCTCTCTCTGTAAGACAACCACTCAGCCTTCGCGTTTTTCACCAGCAACGGTGCTCTGTTCTACGGGAGGCTGGCACGCGACGCATCGATGACCAATGTGAGAACCTTGTCGGAACCCTTTGACGTGTTCTCGTGCATTGTTCTTGTAATATTCTGCTCTGAGACTTTTCTTTCTTTGAAGTTGCCGACGGTCGTCGATGCGTCTCAGGACATTCTTCTGTTCGATGCGACCGGAGACCTGATGTTGCTTAGGAACCGGAGTCATGACGCATATAGCAGAGACGTGCTGTTCGAACGAGTCAGCATTAATGTGAACAGAGAGCTGATGCACGCCGACCCCCCGTCAGAGTCCTGCCCGGTCAGTCCATCACACTGAGCTTCATATCAACTACTTTACTTTCATTTCAACTTTTTTTATTTACATTTTATATTTTGCGTACAGTACTTAACACAGAGGGGTGTGTCCTCCCCATTTAACCCATCCATGCAGTGAAACACACACACACACACACACACACACACACACACACACATATATACATACACTGAGTAACGTGAGTCCTGAGGGGTGGGAAGGCCTGTACAGGTGTAAGTGACTTGCCCCTGGGCAATATATATATTTATACACACACACACACACACACACATTATATGGGGGCAGTTAAGAGCAGCCACTTTTACCTTGAATCCATGTTTTTGGACTGTGGAAGGAAACCAGAGAACTCGGAGGAAACCCACACAGATACAAGGAGAACGTGGAAAATCGAACCTGGATCTATCTATCTATCTATCTATCTATCTATCTGTATATACACACACGTGTACAGTTTGTTGTGTTCTGATTATATGTGTGATTGTATGTCTGATGGTATGTGTGGTTCCTCAGGTAGAACACGTGGAAAGTGACTTTCAGGGTCAGCTGGTGTACATTGATAAACGCCGCTCCGTGGTCCTTCAGGCCGTTTACGTCGCCTCGTTTCAGAGCGACCTCGTTCCGATGGTGAGATTCCTCGGCGCTGATTCCCAAACTCTGAAGATCCAAAATGGAGAACACGTGCCAGTTTGCTGCCGAGGCCGTGAGCTCTGATCTCCGTTCTAATTGGACAGGTTACGGTGACCGATGCCCAGCTGCTGCAGACAGAAATGGAGGTTCAAAGCGAAGGGGTCAGCAATGCGGGGAACCAAAAATACAGACTGGTGATTAAACGCTTCATTCAGTAGTTTTCCGTGGTTTTTTAGTTTGTCGTTTTTAATGCGTGCCGGATTTGTCTGCAGAAGATCTGGATCGGTGAAACAAAGCCCACTGACCCCTCCAAACAGACGTTTAATCGGTGAGAAGATCAGAACCCTTCATCTTTCATACACACATCTGAATCACAGAGGATGGAGCCTATCCCATGCTCCTCCTGAGGCTTCCATATAGCTATATTGGAGTTCATTCATTCGTTATCCTCCACATGCCCATTCGGTGGAGAACGCAGGGCAGATACACCCAGGACAGGATGCCAATCTTTGGCTGGGCACACTCACTCACACACACAAACACACACTCTATGGGGCAATTTAGAGCATTTAATTCACCTTGAATTCGTCCTCTTCCTCTAGATGGCAGGCTTTAAAAAAAACTTTTCATTCATTGTGGGTGTGTTTGTTTAAATAAGCCTGCCATCTAGAGGAGGAGGACAGCAAACACACCCACAATGAATGAAAAGGTTTTTTTTAAGCCTGCCATCTAGTGGAAGAGGACGGCAAACACACCCACAATGAATGAGGACAATGTTTAAATAAGCCTGCCATCTAGAGGAGGAGGACAGCATTGTCCTCATTCATTGTGGGTGTGTTTGCCGTCCTCTTCCACTAGATGGCAGGCTTAAAAAAAACCTTTTCATTCATTTGTGCCTGTGTTTGCCGTCTTCCTCCACTAGATGGAAGGCTTATTTAAACACTTCGCATTCATTGTGGGTGTGTTTGCCATCCTCTTCCACTAGATGGCAGGCTTAAATAAGACCTTTTCATTCATTTGTGGCTGTGTTAGCCGTCTTCCTCCACTAGATGGCAGGCTTATATAAACGTTGTCCTCATTCATTTGTGGATGTGTTTGCCGTCTTCCTCCACTAGATGGCAGGCTTATTTAAACACTTCGCATTCATTGTGGGTGTGTTTGCTGTCCTCTTCCACTAGGTGGCAGTTTTTTTTTTTTTTTTTTTAAATAAGTCTGTTCTTGTTTTCTACAGCTCAAGGGACATCGAAAGATTGTCAACAGTCACGTTGGAGTTGGTTGGAAGGAACCTGGTCTGTAATTACCTGAAACCTCTGGTAAGCGATACGATCTTTTTTTTGTTTTTTTTTTTTAAAATTTTTTTATTATAACTGTGAAAATAAATCACCATTTTATTTATTTCACAGCTGGATGTTTGTATGAGTTTAGAATAATTTTTCTTTATACTTTATAATTAAAAATCTGGTTTATTTCTCGATCAGAGTGCTTACGTCAGAACGGGGTGCTCGCCTCAGAGGCATATCCGTATTTTGAGGTAAGTGTCTGCGCGGTGTCCTGCGTCATCTGCTCCAGGGTTCCCGTCTTTATGTCCTGACGTTCCTTCCTTGCGTCCTGATCAGCAAGTACACAGTGTGCGGTTTGGGCGTCATCAGCATGGAGAAGCTTCACAACGACTTCAGATACAGCATTTTAAGGTGCGTGGCCGGTCCGCTCAGCTGAGACGCCGAGGCTCCGAGGACGTTCTAACCCGTTCCACCACGCCCTCTGTGCCCGCAGATGGAAATACGAACCGGAGCATCGGCTCAGCGACGTGTCCTTCGAGAACAACCGCAACTTGTACAACGCAAACAGATTCCACTGTCCCTTACAAATCATTGAAGATTTTGATTGGGCCCCGGTGCTGCACCTGTGAGTCCCCGAGACGGTTCTCTGCGTTCTGTACGACGTAGGAACATAATGAGTGCGTGCTTTGAATAGTTATATACGCCCAGCTTTGGTGGGTCAGGGGGAGCAGCACAGTGCGGACACCTGTTCGCCCGTATGGACCATGTGTGTTGTCCGCAGGACACTAATACGGCTGAACCTGCGTTTATTTCCGTAAAATAACATAGAACGTCACAGGCAGGAAAAAACAATGTTATTTAGAGATAATGATCTTATTAGATATCCATCCATCCATGCCCATTCAGGGGAGAAAGTTTCGGGCGCTGGGCAGATACACCCAGGACAGGGGGGCAATCTATCACTGGGCACACACTCACTCACACAGACACAATCTATATGGGGCAATTTGGAGAATTCAGTTGACTTGATCCATGTTTTTTGGACTGTGGGAGGAAACCGGGGAACCCGGAGGAAACCCATGCCGACACGGGGAGAATGTAGAAACATCCACCCAGATGTGGATTCGAACCGGGAATCCCCAGCGCTGAGAGGAGAACATACCAAGCCACCGTGCCGCCCTCTTATTATATATAAACGTAGATATAAACGATGCTCACCGCATCTGCAAAAGTTGATTTGCCAAACGATTCCCAGATCCCGACACCCTTTAAACGGAGAACAAACCACGTTCTTCATGTTTTGCCGAAAATCCCCCGGTGTGTTATACCGGTACACGACGCGCTGCCTCTTCTGCCCAGTCGGCGGAATCTGATCTAAAGCGTTCGGGTGTTCTAAGGTACGAGGGGGACGAGTTTGTAGAGATCGTGTCGGCGGAGTTTGTGATGTTCGAGATCAACGGGATCAACAGCTTCGAGTACGCGCACACAGCCGAGGGCGGGAAGTGTCTGTCCCAGCCTCAGAGCTGGGACTCCATGATGGCCAAGCAAAGTCGCCCGGACCCCCACACGGCCTGGAACAAAACGGTACCCGCCTTTATTACAGCCTCACCTGTGAAGCACGGCGGCGGTAGCTGCACGCGTCGCATCGTCTGTGTTGTTGTTCTTGTGCCCTTGTTTTTCAGAACTATAAGACCTGCAAGGATAAAAACGGCCCCCCTCTGACCGATCCCCAGGCCCCCTATCAGGTTTTTAAATACGGCTCGGGGAACATGCTGTTTTTCGGCTATGATACGATCTACGTGTTCGAGGCCATCGTGGTGGATCCCACTTACAGGTCGGAGCTCAGAGCCGCGCCGGACGACTGCGGAGTCACGTCGTTCGGCAGCGTAAAAAATCATTCGTCTCGTCTTTTCGCAGCTACTGCCACCTCAGCACCACCTTCAGTGTGTGGACGGACGGACTGATCTACCCCGGGATTCTGCCCTACTACGCCACCATGTACATCAGCCTGGTGCTTTTCACCGTGTGGTTGGTCGGCTACTACCTGATCTGTGTGAGACGTCGTCACTAGGGGGTGTGAATATTAATCGATTCGAAGCGACGTGATTCGACTCATCATATGACTTTTACGACGCACACGTCCTCCAAAGCTGCAGGTGGCGCCACCTCATTATTGTCTTCCAACTTCCCGTCGGGAGTCAAAGAAAATGTAATCGTTCTTCACTCAATAATTAAACGTTGCGTTCTGTATGGAACCACCAATGAGGTTTAAAAAAATTCCATCGGAAGGTTTACGTAAAAATTTTTTTTTTTTAAAATTCCGAATCGTCACTTTTCCGAATGGCTGATGTAGCCTCTGTGATGTCATCGAACCGACTCTTTGTCTAAAGTTGACGACGAAATGAAACGTTAGTACGTGTTAATTACAGACCGTTGAGGTCGTGACGTCCGTTGCATAGTCACTTATTCATCGGCGTCATGGGAACACCGTGATGTTTATAATGGTTATTGGTTTGACACTAATTAATAAAATTATTAATTATCATCATAATCCTTGTGTCACATTATTTATCGACCTTAAATACAACATTGACAGAAATACACTTTGTACAGCACGCGTCGTGGACGCTGACGTGAAGCCATACCATGACCGATGTTGACTTTTGCAGGTTTTTAAATTTTTGTTACTTGCTGAACTCCGTTGTTTCTGCATTGATTTTTTTTTTTTATAATAAAAGCTCATAACTGCGTTACGTGATTGATAAACAGACTGCGACTCGTTCATGACAATAAAACGACAAGGTTCTCCTGCAATGCAACGGGTTTTATTACCTAAAAGGTACAAAGATTTATAAGCGACGGATCATAAACTACTTGAATTATTTGTACGCTCAGACGCTTTAAAAAGTTAGAAGCAAAGCAGTTAGCAAATTTACAATTTTTACATCGACTGCTTCATTTATACACAATAACGCGATGCCATTTAATCAAATGATTCCGTTTTAATAGTAACTATTAAAAATAAGTTTTTTTTTCTTTTCCAAAAAAAAAAAAACCTTGTGCTCTGCTGAAGATCTAGACTTTTGTCAGTTAAATGAAAAAATCAAGAGAATTAATAATAAGTCATATTATGATGCGGCGAGTAAAGGCTGCAGGACGAACGCTGGCTCTGCACAGCAGGTGGCGTAACCACGGCGTTCTCACACCAAAGACAATCACAGCGTTTGAAAGATTCCATCATGATTAACATCTCTGTTCCACGACGGCGGTCACTTCAGAGGAAGCTGTTGTCGCTGGAGACGTAGGAGAACCCGCTGAAGGCGTTGGAGCTGCTGGCGGCCAGACTGGCGCTCAGTTCGGGAGTCTGTCCCACCGAGTTGGGCACCATCTCTCTGGTGAACTCTGGGTCGATGTGCTGGAGGTCCGCAGGGCCTCGCTGGAGAATTGAGAACACAACGTTAACTGAGATGCAGAGGAAAGTCGATAGACAACGATAAGTTAAACGTAAAGTTACGCTGTTTAGACTTAGACAATAAAGATTATATAAGTCTAAGTCTTTCATTGTACACTCAGTGTACGCAGAACGAAATTCTGTTGCATTTGCTTGCAAGTATAAAAATAAAGTAGTGAAATTTTTGTACATGTGTAGAAACATGGGTATAAAGTATACTATATATATATATATATATATATATATATATATATATATATATATATATATAGTATATACATACATACACAGCAGCATATGTTAAAAAATTAGAATGAGAATGTGATTAGTGAAAGTGATTAAAATTAAAGGTGGACAGGTAAATATAACTGTATAAATATATAAATGATATACATAAATAATATATAACTTTAGCAGACAGTAAACTACAAATAATAGATATTTTTGCAGACAATATAT
>JAFMOC010000797.1:12500-50000 GCA_019802505.1 Corydoras sp. C115
CTACGTTTGTTACTTACCTCCGGCGTGCCACAAAACGTGGAGGTGGTCGCTTCGGCCTCGAGTCCCTCTTTACACAGGCCGAAGTCAGTCAGCACCACGTGACCCTAAAACAGAGTTTATATTCAGTGCACATTCATTCATTCACGGCGATTCTCAACCAGCGGGTCGCGGACAACTTGTGAAAAATAAATATGTAAATGTTTGTAAAAATGTAATACAAAACAAAAACAATTAAAAATAGAGAGTCGTCTGATTTCATGCTCATCTGAAGGGAAGGGAACCAGGGAAGGGAACCAGAGAAGGAAACCAGAGAAGGGAACCACGGAAGGGAACCAGGGAAGGGGGGAAGGGAACCAGGGAAGGGAACCAGAGAAGGGAACCAGAGAAGGGAGGAAGGGAACCAGGGAAGAAAACCAGAGAAGGGAACCAGGGAAGGGAACCAGAGAAGGGGGGGAGGAAACCAGGAAAGGGAACCAGAGGAGGGAACCAGAGAAGGGAACCAGGGAAGGGAACCAGAGAAGGGGAAAGGAAACCAGGAAAGGGAACCAGAGAATTGAACCAGAGAAGGGAACCAGGGAAGGGAACCATGTTAATATGAGATGAGGCGGTGGATTACCTGAGCGTCTAACAGAATGTTCTCTGGTTTCAGATCCCTGCATCAAGAGACCGAGAAGAAAATAGCGTCAGCGGAATAAAAAACGCAGAACGAAGAACAGGAAACGGTTCCAGGAACCAACCTGTAAATGATGTTGAGGGAGTGAAGGTAGCCAATGGCGCTGGCGACTTCAGCAGCGTAAAAGCGGGCGCGGGGTTCTGAGAAACAGCGCTCACGCTGAAGGTGGAAGAACAACTGGGAACAGGAAGAGAAGAGCGGGAACCCGGTTACTGCGTCAGTTATTAAACGGAACGGGTTCCAGCGCGGGACACGGAGGTCGCCGTCACCTCGCCGCCGTTCACGTAGTCAAGGACGAAGTAAAGCTTCTCCGCCGTCTGGAAGGAGTAATGCAGGCCCACCAGGAACGGGTGCTTCAGGCTCTTCAGCAGAACGTTCCTCTCAGCCATTATGTTCTTTTGCTGAAAGACAGAACAGGATTTAAAAATATATATAAGATCTGTTAATGAGATCGTTTAAATATTTAAATCATTAACATTTTAAAATGACTGCCGTCATACAGAACACCCAGAGTAACCCTAACTCCAGCCCTAACCCCAACTCCAGCCGTAACCCCAACTCCAGCCCTAACTCTAACTCCAGCCCTAATCGTAACTCCAGCCCTAATCCTAACTCCAGCCCTAACCCCAACTCCAGCCCTAACCCTAACTCCAGCCCTAACCCCAGCCCTAATCCTAACTCCAGCCCTAATCCTAACTCCAGCCCTAACCCCAACTCCAGCTCTAACCCTAACTCCAGCCCTAACCCTAACTCCAGCTCTAACCCTAACTCCAGCCGTAACCCCAACTCCAGCCCTAACCCTAACTCCAGCCCTAATCCTAACTCCAGCCCTAACCCTAACTCAAGCCCTAACCCTAACTCCAGCCCTTATAATAACTCCAGCCCTAACCCTAACTCCAGCCCTTATCCTAACTCCAGCCCTAATCCTAACTCCAGCCCTAACCCTAACGCCAGCCCTAATCCTAACTCCAGCCCTTATCCTAACTCCAGCCCTAATCCTAACTCCAGCCCTAACCCTAACTCCAGCCCTTATCCTAACTCCAGCCCTAACCCTAACCCCAGCCCTAACCCTAACTCCAGCCCTTATCCTAACTCCAGCCCTAACCCTAACTCCAGCCCTTATCCTAACTCCAGCCCTAATCCTAACTCCAGCCCTAACCCCAACTCCAGCCCTAATCCTAACTCCAGCCCTAACCCTAACTCCAGCCCTAATCCTAACTCCAGCCCTAACCCTAACTCCAGCTCTAACCCTAACTCCAGCCCTTATCCTAACTCCAGCCCTAACCCTAACTCCAGCCCTAACCCTAACTCCAGCCCTAACCCTAACTCCAGCCCTAACCCTAACTCCAGCGCTTATAATAACTCCAGCCCTAACCCTAACTCCAGCTCTAACCCTAACTCCAGCCCTTATCCTAACTCCAGCCCTAAACCTAACTCCAGCCCTAACCCTAACTCCAGCCCTAACCCCAACTCCAGCCGTAACCCCAACTCCAGCCCTAACCCTAACTCCAGCCCTAATCCTAACTCCAGCCCTAACCCCAACTCCAGCCGTAACCCCAACTCCAGCCCTAATCCTAACTCCAGCCCTAACCCTAACTCCAGCCCTAATCCTAACTCCAGCCCTAACTCCAGCCCTTATCCTAACTCCAGCCCTAATCCTAACTCCAGCCCTAACCCTAACTCCAGCCCTTATCCTAACTCCAGCCCTAACCCTAACTCCAGCCCTTATCCTAACTCCAGCCCTAATCCTAACTCCAGCGTTTATAATAACTCCAGCCCTAACCCTAACTCCAGCTCTAACCCTAACTCCAGCCCTTATCCTAACTCCAGCCCTAAACCTAACTCCAGCCCTAACCCTAACTCCAGCCCTAACCCCAACTCCAGCCGTAACCCCAACTCCAGCCCTAACCCTAACTCCAGCCCTAATCCTAACTCCAGCCCTAACCCCAACTCCAGCCGTAACCCCAACTCCAGCCCTAATCCTAACTCCAGCCCTAACCCTAACTCCAGCCCTAATCCTAACTCCAGCCCTAACCCTAACTCCAGCCCTTATCCTAACTCCAGCCCTAACCCTAACTCCAGCTCTAACCCTAACTCCAGCTCTAACCTCAACTCCAGCCCTTATCCTAACTCCAGCCCTAACCCTAACTCCAGCTCTAACCCTAACTCCAGCCCTTATCCTAACTCCAGCCCTAACCCTAACCCTAACTCCAGCCCTAACCCTAACTCCAGCCCTTATCCTAACTCCAGCCCTAACCCTAACTCCAGCTCTAACCCTAACTCCAGCCCTTATCCTAACTCCAGCCCTAACCCTAACTCCAGCCCTTATCCTAACTCCAGCCCTAACCCTAACTCCAGCCCTAACCCTAACTCCAGCCCTTATCCTAACTCCAGCCCTAACCCTAACTCCAGCCCTAACCCTAACTCCAGCCCTTATCCTAACTCCAGCCCTAACCCTAACTCCAGCCCTAACCCTAACTCCAGCCCTTATCCTAACTCCAGCCCTAATCCTAACTCCAGCCCTTATCCTAACTCCAGCCCTAACCCTAACTCCAGCCCTTATTCTAACTCCAGCCCTTACCCTAACTCCAGCCCTAACCCTAACTCCAGCCCTTATCCTAACTCCAGCCCTAACCCTAACTCCAGCCCTAACCCTAACTCCAGCCCTTATCCTAACTCCAGCCCTAACCCTAACTCCAGCCCTAACCCTAACTTAAAATCTTTTTTTCCTGTGTGTGTAAGTTTTAGATCAGTCCAGTAGGGGGTGTAATAGATGTCAATGACACAAACCTCCTTTTTCTTCAGAATGACTTTTTTCTGCAGAACCTTAACAGCGTAGAACTTTCCATCGGCTTTCAGTTTGGCGAGGAGGACCTGAGAGAGACCACATTCCAAATCTACAGTTACATCTTCTTCATAAGTCATAAACAGAACGACGTTCCTGAGACCTACTCACTTTCCCGAACGTTCCTTTTCCAATCACCGCAAGAAAATCAAAGTCTGTGGGTTTAGCACTGCAAGGAAACAAAGCACAGAGTTAATGATGAAGATGATGATGAAGACGATGCTGTAGATGTTGATGCAGATGTTGATTGCTGACGATGGTGCTGATGATGGTTCTGTAGATGTTGGTGCTGATGTTGATGATTATGGTGATGATGAAGATGATGTTGGTGATGATGTTGGTGATGATGATGATGGATGACGATGATAGTACTATGTTGGTGTTGATGTTGGTTCTGTAGTTGTTGGTACTGTAGATCATGGTTCTGTAGATCATGATTCTGTTGATGTTGGTGCTGATTATGGTGGTGTAGATGATGTTGTTGATGATGGTTCTGATGATGGTGCTGATGCTACTGCTTGCTTTAACAATAACAACCCACCTCTGGTTGTTTGGGTCCTTGTGGGGGTCCTGATCATTGGAGAACATACTATAATGACCTAACAAAGTCCATCTGTTTGGTCAGTGGAGCTAAATAATGGATAAAGATTCTAAAAATAAGGGCTGGTGCCCAATTAATTAGGTATAAATCCAGTCTTTAAGAACCACGTGAGTGTTTCAGTGCTGTGGGAACTTCAATTGGAGAACGTGCTCCAGAAACTGAAACAGTAACGACCTGAACATCAGAATGTTTGAACCCAAAACACGTCCGATCTGCAGTCCGCTCGCATCAGGTTACTGTAAACCGCTGACGGTGTGGAAACTGTGCACTGAGGTGATACAGGATACACCGATGTCTGCTCTGCGCCTGCATCAGTCTGCGCAGCTGGTCGAGAACCGATAACTGCTGACACTGCATTCACCTGACCGCTGAGGTTTTTTACATTTATAATTAAGGTTAATTCGGTATATTTTTATAATCATCTGAGAACAGAACAACAGGGACGAACAGCGTCTGTAGAGAAACAGATGGACTACAGAACGGAACTGCAGAACTACAAACCCCATCTGTATGATCAGTCAGCTGATCTAATGGAAATCGTGTGAAACAGGAAGCTGGATCCGATAAATAATGCAATATTTATCGACGTGCAAGTTTCAGGAAATGAAAAATAACTTCAGCTTGTTTATATATTGGAGATGGATGCGATGTGGACTTCGCGCGGGGTGTGTCCGGGGTTTTAAACACGGCTGTAAAGTAAAATCAGGAAACTTTAAAGGCTTTAAAGTTTATCTACAGCGACGGAACAAAGAGCAACAACCCTGAAGTGTTGACTCGGTTACCCTTCGTAGTTACTGCATTAAATTAAATTGATATTTCCGCAGTTAACCTGTCAGTTTGCGGATTTAAAGCTGTGGTCTGGGGTCAACAAGGGTCACACTTATTAAACACTGCTTTTAATTAATTAAAAGCTCTAAACGCTGAGGTGTTCAGTGATGCATCCCGAATTCCCTCTACGTTCTAGCAAATAAACATAAATTGACCTGCAGAGAACGTGGTATACCATATTATAAATCTGGCCTTAAATCTGATTGGCTGAGCCATTTGTCCAGCTGTGACATCACTGATAGTAACACACACCTCTGAGCGCTTCACAACAGCAAACTGATACGCTGTTTATTATAAACTGTGTTCTGTAATTTCTCTGTTAGAAAAAGTGGAATTCTGTTACTCAGCGATCAGCGTTCACTTTAAAAACTGACTAGATTAAGTTGTGGAAGATCAGATTATTAACGATTTAGTTTTCAATTAACACATTTCTGAATCGAAGCTTGTTTATTTTATTATAGTGAGTTTGTAAGTGTTTGATTAAAGCAATAAGACGCTCGAGGTCGTGTGTTATTGTGAATAAATCACGTAAAGAGTTGGAGCTGCACTCCGCTGTGAGTCAGAAATAATAACACCTCTTTATGGGATTTATTCAGAATAATGCCACGCCCTCTTGTACCTTAATCCACTACGGGAAGTGAAAGGGGCTGCACAGTGACCCCTGTGGATATTGTTGGTGCAGCATCTTGTGACAGCAGATTTTTTTTTTAAAGATTAAATGAGATTAAATGTGAACACTCACTGCGGGTTGGCTGAGGCGCCCAGGTTGACCTCGCTCGCTGATGATGGCTGAAGACACAAAATTAAACAGTTCAGGCATCCAATAAAGCAAATGTTAACATTATATAAAGTTTACGTCATATCATTAACATCATTCTGCTTTAATAAATCAGAGTCACGGTGGGGACGGTGTGTGGACGGTGTGGTTGGTGTGTGGACGGTGTGGATGGTGTGTGGACAGTGTGGACGGTGTTGGGCCAAACCCTGTAATCAGTGAATTCTGGTATATTTTTTTGGTGTTTCTGGTAATATACGTATAATTTAGAGACAATACACAATACACACACTAACAGTATAAACATGTCTTCAGCATATACAACCGACACGTCGACCATGTGCCTATAGATCACAGAATACACAAAGTGTAAGTAAAAATAACACACAGAAAGTATAATGTAGCAAAATATAGAAAGAAAAAAGATAAAATTGTGTTCGCAATTAAATAATGCGTAAAAAAATGCAGGAACTGGGCAGCATGTTGGCTTAGTGGTTTAGCATGTACTCCTCTCAGCGCTGGGGATTCCAGGTTCGAATCCCAAGCTGGCTGGAGTTTGCATGTTCTCCCCGTGTCTGTGTGGGTTTCCTCCGGGTTCTCCGGTTTCCTCCCACAGTCCAAAGACATGGATTCAAGGTAAATTGAATGCCCTAAATTGCCCCATATAGTGTGTCTGTGTGTGAGTGTGTACCCAGTGATAGATTGGCATCTGCCCAGTGCTCGTAACTCTCCCCTGGATGGGCATGGGGGAACCCCCCCCCCCCCCACCCCACAACCCTATTAGAGGGTCACAAATCAGAGAGAGCCACACATCCAAACACACTCATTAAGCTCTAGAGCAGATATTAAAAGCCCTGTCCTCATGTCTGACATCAGTGTCCGACCTCACAAACAAAAGTCCTTATTGAGACAAACCCCAAAATCCAGAACTGTGCAAGCCGTGGTTACTACAGGAACCAAATTGTGACATCATAATAGACAGGTGTCCCAATACTAATGCATTTTAACATGAACATTTCTAAATCAGCACGATGTGCCGGACTTCAGACAAACAGCCGCTGAGATCAGATCAGAGGGGACAGGTTAGAAAACTAATCTCCTGTTAAAACGTCTGGACGCCTCACCTGGTTACTCTGAGCCATCTTCCCGTCCCATTCCGCTGTGAGCCGCCACAGGTCCGTCTACATCGGCGCCGTCAGACGGAGTGGACGTTTAAAGCTCCGCGTATGAAGTGAAGCAGAAAAAAAAACTGGATCTTCAGGTTCGGGTCATGAAAACAAAGCCGTGAAGGACATCTGTGTCAAAGCACCTCAGGTTTACACCGTCAACAAGACGCTTTCAGAAGGACGGCGGCGGCGGCGGCACGCCATTCCAACACACGTTATTATAACATATAATAATAATAATAATAACAACAATAATAACAAAATATATATATAATAATAATAATAATAATAATAATAATAAAAATAACAAAAAAAAAATAATAGCAATAATAATAATATATTTTAAAACTGCATATGCCCTATAATTGTTTTATTCTGTCTTCTTTTGTTAAATTGTTTTAATGTTGTCATAATTTATTATTTTATTTATTATTATTATTATCATTATTTTTTTTTAATTTTTTTATTTATTTATTTTTTTAAACTGTAAGGTGTCCTTGAGTGTCAGAAAGGCGCCTATGAAATAAAATGTATTATTATTATTATTATTATTATTATTATAATAATAATAATAATAATAATAATAATAGCGATAATTTTTTAAAAATAATAATAATAATAATAATAATAAAATAATAGCAATAAAAAATAATAATAATTTAAAAAAAGAATTATAATAATAACATGCTCTCTGAAACAGGTCTGATACATTTTGTCAGCGATTAATGAATAATTGTCCTGAATGTCCTTACGTTTCCGCTCTGCTGCACCGAATACACGTCATAAGAACATGGTCAGAAGAACTGTGACACATCTCTTAAGATCTTAAAATCCAACAGTTTGGGGAAGGCCCTTATCTGTTCCACTGTAAGTGAAGGTAGCCCCGGTGCACAAAGCAAGATGCCGAACAGCAAAGCGCCCTGACCGCAACCCAATCCTACACCTTTGGGATGAATGGGAATTGCGATTGTCACCCCTTCTGGGTGTAGAATGTTGGGATGGGTTTGGGGCGGTTCCTCCAGAGAAGCTCATTATGGAACCCCCTCAGAGTGCAGACGCTGATTTACAGCGACGTTCAGGAAATAAGTACAAAACCAACACCAACAGTTACCACAGATACACCCCCCCCCCCACACACACACACAAACACACACATCCCACACCCTCCTTAACACACCCTGCGACAAGCCACCAATTAAAATCTGGGTCAGAAACATATTATTATTATTATTATTATTATATTTTTTGTAAATTGTTAAACTAACCATAACATTTAAATCCTCGCTGCTCTACGTTCACGTCGTTTGTTATCAGGAGTTCTTTTGATCATTTGTTAATATTAAGTTGTTTACACTCGGGTGGTGTGGGTGGAGTTTGCATGTTCTCCCCGTGTCCGTGTGGGTTTCCTCCCAGTCCAAAAAACATGGATCAAGGTCAACTGAATGCTCCAAATTGCCCCATAGAGAGTGTGTCTGTGCGACTGAGTGTGTGCCCAGCGATAGATTGGCGCACTGTCCTGGGTGTATCTGACCAGCGCCCGAGACGTTGGGCATGGGGAACCAACCCCCCCCCCACCCCCACGACCCTAGTACAGGATCAAGCAGAAGATAATGAACGAATGTTTACCCTCTAACTTAAATTGCATGGAATTGAATCGTAATGAAGGTTCCAGTTTACCTGCAGCTGTGTTGAGTTGTGTTGAGCTGTGTTGAGTTGTGTTGCGCCGGACCTTCTCTCCTCAGGACTATGCTGCAGAGTGCAGCCGCTGTGTTCCATCATGCGGGTGTCGCCCTCAGCGCCGGAGGCTCGAGTGAATGATCAACCCGAGAACTTTAAGGCCAAGGAGCTGGATGTTTGTGTGTTTGTGAAGCTTATCAGCGCCGCAGGCGGGCGCGAGGCGGGGCGAGGCGGGCGATACCCAACAGCGTCGGCGTTATCGCGTTTTGGCAGAGCGCACAGGCAGACAGACTTCAGCCCCTCGTGTTCATGAGCCGAAACGCTCGGAACTTTATTCCCCGCCGGAGAGAGAGAAAAACAACCGTACACAGAACATCAGACCGTCGAACCCGACAACCGAACCGTCGACGGGCGGGCGGACGGGTCAGTCCTCTCAGCACCACGGGGGGGGGGGGGGGGGGGGGAACGACGACCCACTGGACTCGGATCCTGGCTCAGACTGCGCAGTTGCCCCACTCGGCGTCCGATCATATAAAGTGCATGTTATGTAGCTCGGGGTTACGGGGAGGGGGGGGGGGTGGCTGGGGTTTGGGGTTTGGTGGTGGGGGGAGGGGGGAGGGGGGGGTAGCACCAGAAAATCACTTCATTTGATCCGTTTCGTATAAAAACACTCCCGTTCACACGCCGGCCGCCGGAAAAAAGAGAGAAAAAAAAAGAAGTGCTACGTCAAAACAAACTAGGGTGACCAGATGTCCTGCTTTGTGCGGGACTGTCCCGCAATTCCGTTACTTTTCAGGCGTCCCGCAAATTGAGACGTTCTCCCGCATTATTATTGAAAGTCAGACTCCAGTTTTTAAATGCGTGTTTTATAATCTGCCATTGGACGACTTTGCTGTCTGTTATCAGGGGGAGAGGCGGGCTGTTTGAATGTCAACCAATCGGGAACACCCACCAACACAAACAATGCAAATTAGGTTTTATATATATATATATATAGGGCGGCACGGTGGCTTAGTGGTTGGCATGTTCTCCTCTCAGTGCTGGGGATTCCCGGTTCGAATCCCCATCTGGGTGGAGTTTCCATGTCCTCCCCGTGTCCGCGTGGGTTTCCTCCGGGTTCTCCGGTTTCCTCCCACAGTCCAAAAACATGGATCAAGGTCAATCGAGTTCTCCAAATTGCCCCATATAGAGTGTGTGTGTGTGTGTGAGTGTGTGCCCAGCGATAGATTGCCCCCCTGTCCTGGGTGTTTCTGCCCAGCGACCGAGACGTTCTCCCCTGGATGGGCATGGGGAACCCCCCCGCGACCCTAATATAGGATAAAGCGGAAGATAATGGATGGATGGATATATATATATATATATGGCAGTGCATTGGTGTCCCACATTGTCCCCCACAAACATAGTCTTTGTCCCACATCTGGTGAATTGGAATCTGGTCTCCCTAAAACAAACACAGTTAAAATAACCAAACCGTCGAGGTTCTCACGAGTCACTCTGCTTACGAGCGACGGGATAGTACCCAATCTGGCCCCCCACCCATCAGACGTCTGATTGCAGTCGTCTGCTCCCTCGGCCGAAATGAGGGAACGTTTCGGGACTTTGAGCGAGTCGCAGCAGAGTGGGGGGGGGGGGGGATCGCCGGGACGGTCCACACTTTATAAAACAAACGGCGTGACGTTGGGCTCGGTGACGCTCGGCTGATTAACGAGACGATTAAAGGATTAAAACGAGGAATAAATGAATATTATTTACATTTTTACACTGAACCCTCAGTTCGGTGGAGCGCTCGCAGCTCGGCGCCGTTCTTGAAAAAAACTAAAAGCAGCGTTTGGTTCCTCGATGTCTTAAAAAATGCTGGTCAACGTAAACATCCATCGTTATGATGTCATTTAGTCACATGGTCCGTCCTGATTGATCTGCACCTTCTGTACACGACATTACTGTGCTCTCATTTCCTCTCTCTCTCTCTCTCTCTCTCTCTCTCTCTCTCTCAGTCTATCTCTCTCGTTCTATCCATCAGTCTCTCTCTCTCTCTGTCTGGTTCTCACTCTCTCTCTCATTCTCTCTATAAGTCTCTCCATCAGTCTCTCTCTCTCTCTAGTTCTATCTCTGGTTCTCACTCTCTCTCTCATTCTCTCTATAAGTCTCTCTCTCTCGTTCTATCTCTCTTGTTCTCTATCATTCTCTCTCTCTGTCTCTCAGTCTCTCTCTCTCAGTCTCTCTCTCTCTGTCTCTTGTTCTGTTTCTCTCAGTCTCTCTCTCTCTCTCCCAGTCTCTCTATCATTCTCTCTCTCTCTCTCAGTCTCTTGTTCTGTTTCTCTCAGTCTCTCTCTCTCTCTCCCAGTCTCTCTATCATTCTCTCTCTCTCTCTCTCTCTCAGTCTCTTGTTCTATTTCTCTCTGTCTCTCTATCACTCTCTCTCTCTCTCTCTCTCAGTCTCTCTCCCTCTCAGTCTCTCTCTCAGTCTCTTGTTCTGTTTCTCTCAGTCTCTCTATCATTCTCTCTCACTCTCTCTCTCTCACTCTCTCTCTCTCACTCTCTCTCTCTCTCTCTTGGGTGAGTGGAACACTGAACACATGATGGGCGAGTGAGTGAGTGAGTGAGTGAGTGAGTGAGACGGTTTGGTTGGTGTCTACAGTCCGTCGTCGGTGCTCTTGAACATCAGGATGGCGTTGTAGATCTTGAGGGCGGGGCCGAGCTTGATGCTCATGATCTTCACGATGTCGCTTTGAGTCAGCAGCAGGAACGCCTCGCCGTCGATCATCTGCGGAGACCAGAACCCGGACAAATCATCATCATCATCATCATCATCGTCATCACCGCGCCTCAGGATCGCCACCACGACGTCCTAACCCCCACTGGATCACGTGACTTCTGAGAGGCGTGTGTGTGTCTGTGTGTGATGTCATCGGTCGCTCACCTCCTCTTTGAAAAGTCGCGCCTGGTCCTCGCAGCCCGTCAGGTTCTGCACGAAGCCGAACACCTGCGAATGCAGCCAGAGAGTGATGCAGAGCGCATTCTCAAAGAGAGAGAGACACACACACACACACACACACCCACACACACCCACACACACACCTCGTCTACGCTCCACAGAGAGACTTGGCTGGCGTGGATTCCGGCGACGCCGGGGAGGAGCTTACAGTGCTGCTCCCAACAAAGAGAGAGAGTCCGATCCGAACTCGCCGTCAGCGCCGACATGAAGAGCGACGGGTACATACCATCAGGAGACATGTCTGCAACACACACACACACACACACACACACACAATTACACATACACACACACACACACACAATTACACACATACACACACACATACACACACACACACACACACACACACACACACACACACACACACACACACACACAATTACACATACACACACACACACACAATTACACACATACACACACACATACACACACACACACACACACACACACACACACACACACACACACACAATTACACATGCACACATATATGCACACACAAATACACACACAGGCACACACGCGCGCATACATATATATATATATATATATTACAAACACAGGCACACACACACACACACACACACACACACAAACACACTGTGATGGTGTATGGTGTTCTGTGATGGTGTTCTGTTATAATGTTCTGTGATGGTGTTCTGTTATAGTGTTCTGTGATGGTGTTCTGTTATAATGTTCTGTGATGGTGTTCTGTTATAATGTTCTGTGATGGTGTTCTGTTATAATGTTTTTGTGATGGTGTTCTGTTATAATGTTCTGTGATGGTGTTCTGTTATAATGTTTTTGTGATGGTGTTCTGTGATGGTGTTTTGTTCTGTGATGGTGTTCTGTGATGGTGTTCTGTTATAATGTTCTGTGATGGTGTTCTGTTACAATGTTTTTGTGATGGTGTTCTGTGATGGTGTTCTGTTCTGTGATGGTGTTCTGTGATGGTGTTCTGTTCTGTGATTGTGTTCTGTGATGGTGTTCTGTTATAATGTTCTGTGATGGTGTTCTGTAATGGTGTTCTGTAATGGTGTTCTGTGATGGTGTTCTGTGATGGTGTTCTGTGATGGTGTTCTGTGATGGTGTTCTGTGATGGTGTTTTTGTAATGGTGTTCTGTGATGGTGTTCTGTTCTGTGATGGTGTTCTGTTATAATGTTCTGTGATGGTGTTCTGTTCTGTGATGGTGTTCTGTTATAATGTTCTGTGATGGTGTTCTGTGATGGTGTTCTATGATGGGTTCCGCTGTGTTCCTCAGACTCACTCTGATAGGCTCTCTGCTGGTTCTTGCGGTATTTGGGAGGACGTCCGATCCTGGAACACATGAGGGAGGTGAAATATTTTAAACCGGCTGTGACATCACGGCTGTGACATCACGGCTGTGACATCACGGCTGCGCTCGCGGGCGGGTTCTCGAGGCCGTACCTGCCGTGGTAGCGAGACTTCTTGGCCCGTTGGCCGAGGATGAGGAGGTTCCGTTTGGACCCCTCCGTGTCGGAGAGGTCCGCCTTCACCCGGCCCTGGTTCCGCTCGGCCAGCGGGCAGCCGGATATACAGTGATGCGCCGTGAAGCGCCCGGTCACATGACCCGAGCCGTCACACCCGGGTGTGGGACACTTCCTGTTGCAACACAGTACAGATGCCTAATTGCCTAATTAATCCCCCCCCCCCCCCCGGATTAATTAGGCATTAATTTCCCCCCCTCCTGAATGATTATTAAAAACCCCACCCCTCATACCCCTTCATAGATGGGCATGAAGAGCGCCCCCCCCTCGGCATCTAAACCCACTCCTGGGTTAGGCATGTATAACCCCCCCCCCCCACAGATGGGCATAAATACCTCCCACTCCTAGATGGACAATAACCCCCCCCCCCTCGAATGATTATGAACCCCCCCCCCTCACTCCCCCCCTCATAAATGGGCATGAAGAACCCCTCCTCCTGGATAAAACCCCCTTCCCAATTAGGCATAAACTCCCCCTCCTTGATTGGCATAACATCCCCCCCCCCAGGGTTAATATGAATTATAATTATGAAGAACCCTCCACCCCCCACCCCTGGATGGGCATGAAGACCCCCCCCCCCCCCCGCAAAATTAACATGAGCTGAAGATAATGAGCTGAGAGCTGATTGGTCGAGATGGAGGTGAAGGTGGCCGACCTGTTATGGAAGCTGTATTTGGAGGTGCTGCGGGAGTTCGGACTGCTCTTGCACGGCGCCGGCGCCAGACCCGATGGCGCCGCGGCCGCGGAGTTCTCCTTCAGACCTGCAGAACACACCCAGATTAGAACATGCCCAGATTAAAACACGCCCAGATTACAACACGCCCAGATTACAACACGCCCAGATGAGAACACGCCCAGATCACAACACGCCCAGATTACAACACGCCCAGATCAGAACACACCCAGATTACAACACGCCCAGATTACAACACGCCCAGATTAGAATGTGCCCAGATTACAACACGCCCAGATCAGAACATGCCCAGATCACAACGTGCCCAGATTACAACACGCCCAGATTACAACACGCCCAGATTAGAACACGGCCAGATTAGAACACGCCCAGATTAGAACACGCCCAGATTACAATACGCCCAGATTACAACATGCCCAGATTACAACACGCCTAGATTATAACGCCCAGTTTACAACACGCCCAGTTTAGAACACGCCCAGATTAGAACACGCCCAGATTACAACACGCCCAGATTAGAACACACCCAGATCACAACACGCCCAGATTACAACACGCCCAGATTAGAACACGCCCAGATTACAACATGCCCAGATTACAACACGCCCAGATTATAACGCCCAGATTACAACACGCCCAGTTTAGAACACGCCCAGATTAGAACACACCCAGATCACAACACGCCCAGATTACAACACGCCCAGATTACAACACGCCCAGATTACAACACGCCCAGATTACAACATGCCCAGATCAGAACACGCCCAGATTACAACACGCCCAGATCAGAACATGCTCAGAGTACAACACGCCCAGATCAGAACACGCCCAGATCACAACACGCCCAGATTACAACACGCCCAGATTACAACACGCCCAGATCAGAACACGCCCAGATTACAACACGCCCAGATTACAACACGCCCAGATTACAACACGCCCAGTTTAGAACACGCCCAGATTACAACACGCCCAGTTTAGAACGCGCCCAGATTACAACACGCCCAGATCAGAACACGCCCAGATTACAACACGCCCAGATCACAACACGCCCAGATCACAACACGCCCAGATCACAACACGCCCAGATTACAACACGCCCAGATTACAACACGCCCAGATTACAACATGCCCAGATCAGAACACGCCCAGATTACAACACGCCCAGATTACAACACGCCCAGTTTAGAACACGCCCAGATCACAACACGCCCAGATTACAACACGCTCAGTTTAGAACACGCCCAGATCACAACACGCCCAGATCACAACACGCCCAGATCACAACACGCCCAGATTACAACACGCCCAGATTACAACATGCCCAGATCAGAACACGCCCAGATTACAACACGCCCAGATTACAACACGCCCAGATCAGAACACGCCCAGATCACAACACGCCCAGATTACAACACGCCCAGATTACAACATGCCCAGATTACAACACGCCCAGATTACAACACGCCCAGATTACAACACGCCCAGATTACAACACGCCCAGATTATAATGCCCAGATTACAACACGCCCAGTTTACAACACGCCCAGTTTACAACACGCCCAGATTACAACACGCCCAGATTACAACACGCCCAGATTACAACACGCCCAGATTAAAACAACGCCCAGATTAGAACACGCCCAGATTAGAACACACCCAGATCACAACACGCCCAGATTAGAACACGCCCAGATTACAACACGCCCAGATTAAAACACGCCCAGATTACAACACGCCCAGATTACAACACGCCCAGATCAGAACATGCTCAGAGTACAACACGCCCAGATCAGAACACGCCCAGATCACAACACGCCCAGATTACAACACGCCCAGATTACAACACGCCCAGATTACAACGCGCCCAGATTAGAACACGCCCAGATTACAACACGCCCAGATTACAACACGCCCAGATTACAACACGCCCAGATTACAACATGCCCAGATCAGAACACGCCCATATCAGAACACGCCCAGATTACAACACGCCCAGATCACAACACGCCCAGATTACAACACGCCCAGATTACAACGCGCCCAGATTAGAACGCGCCCAGATTAGAACACGCCCAGATCACAACACGCCCAGATCACAACACGCCCAGATCACAACACGCTCAGTTTAGAACACGCCCAGATTACAACACGCCCAGATTACAACCGGCTGAAACGATCCGCATCGGCCGGTGCATCTCACCAGGCTGCTGGACGGAGTCCAGACCGGAGGGTGGAGGTTTGAGGGGGTGACCGGTGCTGCGGCACCACCCCGCCGGGTGGAGGTCCGGGTGGTCCGAGTCCATCCACTCGTCGTACACATGACTCCATCCATCGAAGTGAATCTGTGAGTCAAAAGTGAGTCAAAACTTCATCTGAATCTCAATCCTTGTTTAAAACAAGTAATGCAAGTTCAGGTGGTCGAGCTTTTGGGTGGTGGATTTAGAAGTTGCCAAAATGAAGTGTGTGTGTGTGCCGACCTTAATCCTGTGAGCGTCCACCTCCTGCACGCTGGCCACGCGAATGAGGGCGGGGCTCCGCCGGTCCACCGCCTCCAGCTTCATGTTCACCTGGTAACCGTGCGCGGGACGCTGCGCGCCACCACAGGAACGCGTTTACATCACGCTTACAACACTTTTCTGGAAAAGCGTCTGAATACTTACGCACCAGCCGGAAGGCTTCGGCCGGGACGGCGGTGGAGCCGGTCTCCTCCAGGTATCGCTCCCAGGAGAAGTGACCCGGTTCCGGGTAATCTGGCGGGACGTGGCGTGACGGTGAGCGAGAAAATAGGGTTCTAAACTTGAGATTAGTCTGCAGTGTGCTCCCTCACCTTGGGGGGGCGTCAGGGGGAAGCCTTGCTCCTTGCACCAGCCGATGGGGTGAATGTACGGACTCCGCGCGTCGCACCTGCGAACGCAGACCGTTACGCGACTGCGGAACCGACGGCAGAACCGGAAACCGCAAAACCGGGGGTCGGCCACGCACCAGTAGTCGTACGTGTCGTCCCAGTTGTCGAAGTGCACGAGGAAGCGCGTCCCCACCACGTCCGTCACCGTGGCGACGCAGATGAGCGACGGGTTCATGCGGTCCACCGCCTCCAGCTTCAAGCCCACACGAAAGCCGTGCTCGTCGTCCGGCTGCGCGGCAGAGAAACGGGACGGGGGGGTGGGGGGGGGTGAGGTTGAGGGGGGGTGAGGTCGGTTGACGTGCGGCGGATCCGAGGTTCCGGCTCGGAGAACTTACGCTGTCGGAGTGGACGAAGAGTTCCTCGGGAGCAGCCTGTGCTTTGGTGAGTTTGAGGTAGCTGGACCACGAGAATTCTTCTTCTTTGCTGCCTTTGAAAAACAAGACACGGTTCTTTTCGTTAGAGGCGGTTTGGCATGTTCTCCTCTCAGCGCTGGGGATCCCGGGTTCGGATCCCGGTCTGGGTGGAGTTTGCATGTCCTCCCCGTGTCCGCGTGGGTTTCCTCCGGGTTCTCCGGTTTCCTCCCACGGTCCAAAAACATGGATTCAAGGTGAATTGAATGCTCTAAATTGCCCCATATAGAGGGTGTGAGAGAGTGTGTGGATTGGCACCCTGTCTGGAATGTATCTGCCCGGCGCCCCAAACGTTCTCCCCTGGATGGGCATAGCCAGGTCCTGGGTTTAATACCAGAAGGGTATATATATATATCTTGTTTGTAGAAATTTGGCATGTTCTCCTCTCGTCATATCAACATATCAAAGGGTGCGACGGTGAATTAAAAACCCCTGAGGTGGGAGTGTCTGTCCTGCAGGGGGACGGTGACCTGTCTGGGGTGACCTTTTTGACGTGACGCTTTTTTTTATAATAAATTAACGTTAATAAAGGAATTTGCGCTCCGCCCTCGTGAGGCTCCGCCCTCGTGAGGCTCCGCCCTCGTGGGGCAGATTGTCGTTCACCTTTTGGGGTGTGCAGTTTGTGCCCCGTGCGCTCACACCACCCCGCCGGGTGGATGTCGGGGCTGTTGGCGTTGACCCAGAAGTCGTGGCAGTCCGAGTAGCTGTCGAAATGGAGGCGCAGTCTGTAGCCGCAAACCTGCGGGAGGAAGAGGAAGAGGGTTCGACCTTCATCACTCTCTCGCTCGCCCACGCACACCGACTCACTCCCGCACACATGCACCCCCGCAGGCCACGCCTCGTACCTCAGCCACAGTCAGGACGAAGTACATGGAGGGGTGCTGCGGGTCGATGCCTTCCAGCTTCAGGCCCTGACGGAAGTCGTTGGTGCTTTCAGGAACTCTCTGTGACTTCAGACAGAGATATCTGAGGGATGACGTCCACTGACGGACCAATCACAGTCCAGAGTCTGACCCCAACCCTACAGTACAGTCTACTGACGGACCAATCACAGTCCAGAGTCTGACCCCAACCCTACAGTACAGTCCACTGACGGACCAATCACAGTCCAGAGTCTGACCCCAACCCTACAGTACGGTCCACTGACGGACCAATCACAGTCCAGAGTCTGCACCCTCACCCTACAGTACGGTCTACTGACGGACCAATCACAGTCCAGAGTCTGACCCCAACCCTACAGTACAGTCTACTGACGGACCAATCACAGTCCAGAGTCTGACCCCAACCCTACAGTACAGTCTACTGACGGACCAATCACAGTCTAGAGTCTGACCCCAACTCTACAGTACAGTCTACTGATGGACCAATCACAGTCCAGAGTCTGCACCCTCACCCTACAGTATAGTCTACTGATGGACCAATCACAGTCCAGAGTCTACACCCTCACCCTCACCCTACAGTACGGTCCACTGACGGACCAATCACAGTCCAGAGTCTACACCCTCACCCTCACCCTACAGTAAGGTCTACTGATGGACCAATCACAGTCCAGAGTAATCAACCCCAAAACAATCAACCCCAAAACAATCAACCCCAACCCCAAAACAATCAACCCCAAAGTAATCAACCCCAACCCCAAAACAATCAACCCCAACCCTACAGTAATAAACCCCAACCCCAAAACAATCAACCCCAACCCTACAGTAATAAACCCCAACCCCAAAACAATCAACCCCAACCCTACAGTAATAAACCCCAACCCCAAAACAATCAACCCCAACCCTACAGTAATAAACCCCAACCCTATAGTAATAAACCCCAACCCCAAAACAATCAACCCCAACCCCACAGTAATAAACCCCAACCCCAAAGTAATAAACCCCAACCCCGACCCCAACCCCAAAACAATCAACCCCGACCCCAAAGCAATCAACCCCAACCCTACAGTAATCAACCCCAAACCTACAGTAATAAACCCCAACCCCAAAACAATCAACCCCAACCCTACAGGAATAAACCCCGACCCCAAAACAATCAACCCCAACCCCAAAACAATCAACCTCAACCCTACAGTAATCAACCCCAACCCCAAAGTAATTAACCTCAAATACTGCACCTGTTGACTGTTGTATTTATAATTAATTGTGAATCTGACGAGGTGAAGCAGATGGTACCTCCTGAAAGAGTTTAAGTGGAGCAGCAATGGCCTTCTGATCCTCTAAGTACTGCTCCCACAACCACGACTCGTCTTTAGCATCAGCTGAAGCTGGAGAGATAACAGAACGTCTGAGTTCTCACAATGTTCCAGGAGAGGTTCTCACAGATCCACCGAGCTGAGTTGGTCCTGACAGATCGACCACACACCTGACTTCTCCAGCTCGCCGTCTGACTTGGGATCTTCACCCTTGTCCTCCTGAAGAAAAAGAATAAAGATGAGCTTAAAAACCAATCAATAAAATTAAGTAATAGATTAATTAGAACCAACCATGGCCTCCGCTTCAGAGTCTTCATCAGATGGACTCAGGTAGTCCCGCCTCCTCCGCTTCTTCATCGGCTTGTACAATTCCACCGCCGGTTCCATGGATCTCTCAGAACCTGTTAGACTGGGGGAGAACATACAAACTCCTCCATCATAGGGATTCAAACCTGGATCCACAGTGTTAGGAGAAGAACATGGTTGGGTGGTCTTGGTTTAATGCTGGAAAAAAAGACTACGCTCCTGTCTGTGGAAATTTTGCATGTTCTCCAGTCTGGGTGTCTAGTCTCTGGTTGTGAATGTTGCTAAGTTACCGGGACTGAATGATTACGACATTAATAGAGTTAAAGTTACTTGTGCGGTGCGGGGTCTCGCCGCAGCTCCTCGCCATAGACGTGCTTGGCGGTTGGATCTCCCATCTTCTGCAGAACCGAGTTCTCCTGGACCACCGGGTTCAGCTGGACCGCCGGGTTCAGCTGGACCGCTGGGTTCAGCTGGACCGCCGGGTTCAGCTGGACGAGACGACCGACGTCAGGAGACTCCGTCTGGAGGTCTGCAAACGAGCGAGGTAGAGCAACCAGCGACATCCATCCGTCAATCAATCATTCAGACCGTGTGTCAGAGACGAATCCGACTGTGGGGGGGGCGGGGCTTTACCGGCTGCAGGATCCGGTCCGGGTTTTGGACTCGGCCTGGTCTCTATCTCGGCGGTCTTGGCGGCGGCGGCGGCTCCATCGGCGATCGGGTTCACTGCGTTCAGTTTGTCGTGACTGATGACCTCCAGAGTCCCGCTGTCGCTCACACACAGCTGCACGACACACACGCACCACCACGTTACAAACGCACCACCACGTTACAAATGCACCACCACGGCATGAACGCACCACCACGTTACAAACGCACAACCACGACATGAACGCACCACCATGTTACAAATGCACCACCACGTTACAAACGCACCACCACGTTACAAACGCACAACCACGTTACAAATGCACCACCACGTTACAAATGCACAACCATGACATGAACGTACTACCACGACACACACGCACCACCACGTTACAAACGCACCACCACGTTACAAATGCACCACCACGGCATGAACGCACCACCACGTTACAAACGCACAACCACGACATGAACGCACCACCATGTTACAAATGCACCACCACGTTACAAACGCACCACCACGTTACAAACGCACAACCACGTTACAAATGCACCACCACGTTACAAATGCACAACCATGACATGAACGTACTACCACGACACACACGCACCACCACGTTACAAATGCACCACCACGACACAAACGCACCACCATGTTACAAATGCACCACCACGTTACAAACGCACAACCACGACATGAACGTACCACCACGACACACACGCACCACCACGTTACAAATGCACCACCACGACACAAACGCACCACCACGTTACAAATGCACCACCACGTTACAAACGCACAACCACGTTACAAATGCACCACCACGTTACAAATGCACAACCACGACATGAACGTACTACCACGACACACACGCACCACCACGTTACAAATGCACCACCACGACACAAACGCACCACCACGTTACAAATGCACCACCACGTTACAAACGCACAACCACGTTACAAATGCACCACCACGTTACAAATGCACAACCACGACATGAACGTACTACCACGACACACACGCACCACCACGTTACAAATGCACCACCACGACACAAACGCACAACCACGACACACACGCACCACCACGTTACAAACGCACAACCACGACATGAACGTACTACCACGACACACACGCACCACCACGTTACAAATGCACCACCACGACACAAACGCACCACCACGTTACAAATGCACCACCACGTTACAAACGCACAACCACGACACACACGCACCACCACGTTACAAATGCACAACCATGACATGAACGTACCACCACGACACACACGCACCACCACGTTACAAATGCACCACCACGTTACAAACGCACAACCACGACACACACGCACCACCACGTTACAAATGCACAACCATGACATGAACGTACCACCACGACACACACGCACCACCACGTTACAAATGCACCACCACATCCACCAGGGTTTTCAGAACCACAGCTCGATCATGACAGTATTACATTTATATTCTCACTAGAACCTGATCTGTTCTCCAGCATCAGAAAGCATGCCGTGAACCTTCAGGATGTGCAGGTCCTGCTCTGTTCTACCACAGTCTCCAGACGTTACACCTCCACTATGCATCGTCATGTTTTATGAAATGTTCTCACCTTCAGATTACTTCCTGGGAGAATCGCCATGCCCTCCTTCCACTCCAGAACGTGGACGATGCTGCAGGTGCTGCCTACCTGGGTCACTTCCTTGGCAGCGCTTTGGGACACTTCCACTTTGGGCAGTGCGTGAGCGGAGGCTTCAGGGAAACACAACGGAGTAGATTTCAACCCTTTATTAAATCATGAGGTAACGACGAACAAGACAGAAGCTGTCCAATCAACCACTTATTTAAACATTTTAATCTCATTATTTAAACATTTTAATCTCATTAACCTGATTATTTAAAGCAGATAAATGTTCAAATAACACATTACTCCCAAACGCAGTTCGAAACGCATCACTAGTCCAAAAACATGGATCAAGGTCAATTGAGTTCTCCAAATTGCCCCATATAGAGTGTGTCTGTGTGAGTGAGTGTGTGTCCAGTGATAGATTGGCGCCCTGTCCTGGGTGTATCTGCCCAGCGCCCGAAACGTTCTCCCCTGGATGGACATGGAGAACCCCCCCATGATCCTAGTAGAGGATAAAGCGGAAGATAATGGACGGATGGATAAGGAAGCAGCGATGTGTAAATACAAAATCCAGAATCATGGTGTCAGAAACCACAGAACACCTTCAGGGGTCTAGTGGAGGGACCAACACCACATTAGGAAGGTCATAAGGTTATAACAGGAGTATATGGGGGACTGATCAGAAAGCAGGGTGTGTGTGTGTGTGTGTGTGTGTGTGTGTGATAGAGTGGACGGTGTCATTTAAGGTTGCCATGGTGTCCACGTTGCATCCAGGGGGCGGGGCTAAATCATTATGATTTAACGTAAGTGAACTAATCTGCTTTATTAACAGACATTCTGAGTCGCGGTGTCGGGTGGAGGACTCACTCTGGATCATGTCACCGGGCAGAATGATGGTGGCGCTGTTCTGGTGTCCGGGCCGCGGAGGCGACCCCGCGTCCTTACTGGGGAAGGTGCCATTACTTTCAGCAGCATCTGCATCTTTTGGCAGGCCGTCCACATCCGCTTCGGAAGTCATGACAAGAGGCTCAGAGAGAAGAAAAAAGAGCCGATTCTTCATCAGGAGAACAGATCAAAGGCCCGATTCTGCCGCAACTGAGCGGCTCTCAAACAGAAAGCATCAGCCTTCCGATTCAACCCCAAACTGAGGTTTATTTCAATTTGGCATTGTAGGATCGAATTTCACGGCACGAAGAAAATCTATTTAGTATTCTTTAATATGAAAAACAATAAAATAAAAAAAAAACACACCAATTTTATTCCTAAAAGCTGCTGCTGATTGATGCGCTGCGTAGATAACACAATATAAACATTTGTTTATAGCAAAGAAATTAAAATCAAAAATTGGTCACGCTATTAAAATAGTATAAAGATAAAGAACGATCTGCTGATTGTGAAATCAAATCAATAAGGTTGAACCGGTTTCCTCCACACTGAAATAAATCGCTCCGCCGGGTCGCTAAACATTTCTGATGTTCATTACCATCACGCTAAATTAAATTTAATCGTAATTAAAGATGTTTTCGTAGCTAATTATTTCAGAAATGCCAATTTGTTTGGGCAAAAAAAATTTTAAAAAAAATATATAAATATATATCGGCAGCGGCGAGCGGCGTCCTGCTCCGATTTTATTAAAAAAAAAAAAACACTTCCGAACGCGCAGCGAACATGACGTCACAGCCGATATCGAGAAACTAAATCGATTGTTAATGCGACGCGCCGATCAAAAAGAAATCAATCAATTCTTACCAGCGCTCCGTCCTGCTGCGGAGAGACCTCGACTGCGCATGCGCGGCCACTCGCACACACGCGGCGAGCCTTTTTTTTATCGCTTACAAAGAAAATAGTAATTAAATAATTAATTTCATCAAATTCCGGCATTTCGGTCCCAAAATACGAGACATCTCCACGACACGATCTCCACTTTTACACTGTTTATAATATCAGAGGAAATTTATGCACAGATGAGGAAGAAGTTTAGGTTAATTTTATTGGATTTTGTATATTTGGCTCCACTGACAAATCAGAAGAAATGAATCGGGACTACGATTCCAACTTTGTGGGAACAGTTCAGGAACAGTTCAGCTTCTCATTACATTATGACATTTATGTTTGTTTCTAATAAAAATCTGAATGACATCGGCAATGACGTCACAAACCCGATAATGAGCCAGAGTGTACCTCGGGCGGTTTATTAGAACAGGTTAATTAGAATATTTTATTGTTTAAATAGTAAAAATAAAAAAATAATTACGCGTCCTGTGCGTTTTACCCCCAGCGAGCCTGATACGATCCACAACGTGATGCTGCCCCCTAGCGTGATGAGGATGAAGGGCGACTTGCTGGTGGAGTCAGGGTTCGAACCCACGGCCTTTAGGTTGTCAGTAAAGCAGCCTGAACGCTGAGCGGCCTCCCTCTGATTTTGGGAATCACAAATCCATTCAGAGGAAACGTGCCGGTGGTTTCCATGGAGACGGTTTACATTAACCCTTTAAACCCCACCGGCAGGGGCAGCATCGGGTTCAAAAGCTCATAGAACCCACTTCCCTTCTCCGTCTTCTCCCGGCTCGTCCCATTCGGCGTCCCACGGAGGTCTGATCTGCATGTTGGACGTTCCCCGGAGGTCTGATCTGATACACATCGATCAAATCTGAAAACAAAATCAGATCAATCGACAACAAAAGGAAATCTGAGGCGCTTTAACGAAACCCTTCTTAATTTGTGTCAGGATTCTGACAATAATGATGGACAAGAAGGCCTGGATCGCTGTCCCAATTCATCCTCACGTTGTGCTGGGAAGTAAAAACTGCGCCCAGCACACGGCAGGTACAAGTTTCGCTCTTATATACTATTTAAATCCATTAAGCACTCCTACGTAGTATCCAAGTAACCTCGAACCGGGGGTCACCTGAGGTCAGACATCACGACCTCAGTGTAAAAGTTCCTCTGCGATCTTTAATGATGTCAGACGTCACGTTTTATGTTATTTATTTACAGTTTTTTTTTATTTTTATTTTTTTTACAGACTTTCTCAGCTTGATCACATGACTGAGTGACGGGATAGGACAGTGTGCTGCGGACGCACAAAACGCACGTCGACAGAGCCGTATCAGGACGTTTAATAAAAGGTGCAATAAAAACGCAGCATTGGAAACGATTCAAAAACTCACTTCGGAAGAGTCGACTCCCCGTCGACTCGCGGTGGAGCGGAGGTTCGGTTCTGCAGACGGGACGGTAACTAACCGGCGTCACGGCGCCACCCACGGAGCGTCGGGTCCCAGGTTATGCACCGGGATCATTACGGGACGGTAAAGGACACAGACGACGAGTAGCCCATGGACTAAAGTCCGGACTCGGAGCCGCCGGTGGTGACGTAGCTACACTACACTGACTCCTGCTGGTGGGGGACGGGAAGGGTTTAATAAAACAAAGAATGCTTCAGATCTTCAGCCCTCAGCCCGGGTGGCGTGTTCCCTTAATCCTGCGACGCAGATCCGGACCGGGACCTGGATTTGGAGAGCGGGGGTGATTTGGACCGGCTCCCCCCGGCGTGCGGAGGAGGAGAGCGAGAGGTGGACTTCGCCCGGTCCTCGTGGCCGTTCTCGGCGGGGGACGTCTTGTCCGTGGAGCGGGACGTGCCGGGCGGGGACCTGGAGCGGCACCGGCGGGAACGGGACCTGCGGGAGAGACGGAGAGAACGGCGTTAAGGCACGGAACCCAACTGGCGCCGCAAAGAAAGGTGAGGACGGGCGCCGCCGGCAAGACCCGGACTTGCTTCGGGACCGGCTGCTCCGGCTGCGACTGCGGGACCTGCGGGGGGGGGGGGGGGGGAGTTTGGGGGGAGAAACGGACCAACAGAACCAACATTCAGAAAAAGACTCTGATTCATGATTCACTTTTTATTTGGTTCAGTGAAGATGACCTTCGTTCAACATACACACACTCCCACCCCACCCACACCTACCATCACCCACACCCCCCCCACCCCTTCCGCCCCAGCGCCCACCCACACACACACTATTGCCAACCCACACACACAGTATCACCAACCCACACACACTCACACCCCCCCACCCCTTCCCCCCCTGTGCCCACCTACAAACCCAAACTAAAACACACCATCACCAACCCACACAGATTATCACCCACACACACCCACTATCACCCACCCACACTACCGCCAACCCACCCACTCACACATTATCACCCACTACCACCAACACACACACACACCCACCCACCCACACACACCATCACCCACACACCAACCCAGATCATCACCCACATACACACCCACTATCACCCACACACAAATACCCACCCACTCACACCATCACCCAACACATACACACTCACCCACACACACATACCCACCCACCCACACTATTGCCCACCACACAAACAACACACACTATCACTCACATATACACACACACCCACTATCATCAACCCACACACCCACCTATTATCCACACACACACACCCACTATCACCAACCCCCCCCCACACACACACACACACACCCCCACCCACCCACACAGATTATCATCCACATCCACATCCACACACACACACACCCACACCCACCCACTATTACCCACCCACACATCCACATAAACCCAAACACACCTGGAGCGGCTGCCGGAGTCAGAGCGGCGGCGCCGCGGCTCGTCCTCGCTCAGTCTGATCTTCCGGCCGTTGATGTCGGTTCCGTCCAGTTTGTCCAGCGCCCTCCGCAGGTCCGAGTGTGAGCGGAACTCGATCACCCCCTCGTTAGCGCGCTCCTTATGAGCGTCAGCGTAGGTCAACTCACCCGCCTGCCGCATGAAATCCTGCCGGATACCAATAACACTGTGGGAGGAACCCGGAGGAAACCCACGCGGACACGGGGAGGACATGGAAACTCCACCCAGATGGGGATTCGAACCGGGAATCCCTAGCGCTGAGAGGAGAACATGCTAAAACACTAAGCCACCGTGCCGCCCAATTTATATCTCATACTATTCTATTTATTTAAACGTCCATCTATCGAATTATTTGCGGCTCTGTCTCATCTCTATCTCATCTCTATCTCGTTTTCTAGCTGATTTAATTAAATTTGTCTTAATTCTGCAGGTGTTCGGTTACAAACGGGTGCAACGCTATGTTCTGGTGTTGAAGTTAATTTGCGTGTCGGTTACGTTCGTTAAAAAAGCTATCCACGTCGTTTCTATGAAACAATTCATTGATTAATAAAGATGGTGATCGAGTTTATTGCATTAGATGCAAAAGAAGGGCGGCACGGTGGCTTAGTGGTTTGGCATGTTCTCCTCTCAGCACTAGGGTTCGAATCCCAATCTGGGTGGAGTTTCCACGTCCTCCCCGTGTCCGCGTGGGTTTCCTCCGGGTTCTCCGGTTTCCTCCCACAGTCCAAAAAACATGGATGAAGGTCAATTGAGTTCTCCAAATTGCCCCATATAGAGTGTGTGTGTGTGAGTGAGTGCGCGCCCAGTGATAGATTGGCGTCCTGTCCTGGGTATATCTGCCCAGCGCCCGAAACGTTCTCCCCTGGATGGACATGCGGAACCCCCCCTTCCATGATCCTAGTAGAGGATAAAGCAGAAGATAATGGATGGATGCAAAAGAGCCATAAACTGGTGGCGTCACATTGACAGCTCGAGCTCCCGCCCACATTCATACCGCTCTCAGCATCCATTCGCTAATCCTCTGCGCGTTTGGGCCAATCGGACGGCAGCCCACGAACAGGACCGACCAATCGTCTCAACGGGTAGTGAGCGAGAGGCGGGATTCAACGAACCCGGGGGAGAACGCAGCGAGAACCTTTCAGAAACGTAACGGCGGCTCACCCGTTCTTCAGGTCGACCTCCAGCAGCGTCCGAGGAAGCGCTGGACGTCCTTGTCGCGGACGTGGTGACCGAGACGCCCGATGCAGACGCGCGGCATGTCCGCTCCTCCGGCGAGCCCCACCAACCGAGGCGGTAGCGCGCATGCGCACGAGCGGGGGCCGCGCTACCGCCCTCTGCCGGCCGCTTTATCCTCTACTAGGGTCGCTGGGGGGGGGGGGGGGGGGGGGGGACGGGACTCATGCCCATCCAGGGGAGAACGTTTCGCGCGCCGGGCAGATACACCCAGGACAGGTGTGGCAATTCTATTAACTGTGCACACACTCACACATTACTCTCTATGGGGCAACTAAGAGCATTCGATTTACCTTGAATCCATTTTTTTTGGACTGTGTGAGGAAACCGGAGGAAACCCACGCGGACGCGGGGAGGACATGGAAACTCCGCCCAGATGGGATGCGAACTGAAAATCCCCAGCCCTGAGGAGAACATGCCAATCAACCAACAGTAGAACTACAAATGTAATAAACATGAACTATACTGACTTTACTTAGCGCCACCATGTGGTTACAAGTGCGCACTGGAATTTGGCGTCGAGAATAACGCCTACCGTGAGAACGCCGTCGATGTCCACAGTGAAGTACGGTGGAGGAGCACTGGAGTGGTGGAGGTGTTTTAGGACCCTTATTATAAAGTCATCAGTATTTACAAAAAGGTGTAGAATTTTGAGCAAGAGGCGGAGCCAGGGAGGCGTGGGGTCGGCCCCCGCGAGCCAAACCCCTTCCCTCCATCACCGGACGTCCCATCACGATGGAGGTGCGCGTCTTCGTACTAAAAACCTGTTGGGTCAGAAGGGAACAGGGCCAGGCTGCAACGAGCTGCGCTTTTATTTAAAAAAAGGTTACAGGTCACATGACGCGCCGCCCGCCACGCTCCCGCTTCACACACTTTGGCGTAGCGCTCATCTGCATGCCTCGGTAATTACTCCTAACGCTAACGAATGCGACGAACAATCCATCCCATCATATTCACCCTCCGCGTTGCTATAGATACGATAACAAACATTCTCTGAAATAAAACGGAAACATAGATCTTGTGTTTTTTTTTAAAGTGCTTTCTCGCGTTTATGATGGTCATCGACGAAGTGACGCTCGGCAAAACTTGGAGGCTGGGGGTGGGTGGGCGGGCGGGCGGAGCCGCTGGGGTGTAGGGTGGGGTGTGGGGGGGGGGTTGTTGCTGCCATGCCGAAGAAGCTACACGAAGACGAAGGGAAAGAACCACATTCCCGCAAACGCAGACGTCGCACCTCGGTCCCGGAGATCAGCAGATGGGCGCGTCGAGGCTTGTTTACGCGTTCCAAACAGCAGGGGGCGCATTAAAGCTGGGGGGGGGGGTATAGATCTATCGGATCAAAACGAGGGGATACGGTATACTGCCGTCCTCCGGGACGGTCAAGCCGCGAGTTCTTCCCAGTGGAATCGTGTGTTGGGGGGGGGGGGGGGGGATTCGGGTGAGGAGTAGGGGGGGGTGGGGGGGGTAGAACCGGGGTCTTAGCTGCCGCTCAGTCCTTGAGCTTGCTCTCGAAGAAATCCTGAATCTTGTTGATCTTCTCCTCCTGCTGGTCCAGCAGATCCAGGATGACGCCCATGGGGGTCTTCTTCAGGCCCACGCCCTCCATCTTGTTCTCCAACTTGTTCTTCATGTTGCGCAGGCGCAGGGAGGCGTGCACCAGGATCACTGAGGAGGCAGAGGGCAGACGGCATCAGGACCCGCAGACGTTAAGCAGCTTGTCCCCGATTAGAGCTGCGGGGAACGGACGAGTGATTTAATGACCTTGCACGTCGGTTCCACTGGTTGTGGAACCTTTTCGTGGAACAGTGCGGTCACTTTCACGGCGTTGTTCGACGCAGGTTCGCGGTGACAAGCTTTTTTTTTATTATTATTTATAATTTTAATTTTTTTTTATTTTTTTTAACCGCGCCTGAAATCGCATACCAAAAACGGTAGGTTCTAGGTTTCGAGGCACAAGAGGCGTCGCCAGCTGCTCCGTCAGAGAAACGACAAAAGGAAGTCGGTTGAGAGAGCGGCGTCCTGTTAAGCAAGTGCTAAAAAAAAACAGGCTATGAAAAAAAAAAAAAAAAAAAAAAAAAAAAAAACATAAAGAAGAAAGGTTCTGCTTTGCTGTAGCAACCGGGACAAATACCAGAGAGAACCTGCTCGTTACACTAAGGCCTGCGGAATGCGAGGACGGAGGACAAACCCAAAATTACAGCCGCCTTCGAGTGACTCACTCTCACCAGCTGGCTAAACCCCGTCGAGCCCTTTTCTGAGAACGTTTTAGGCCTAGGTTCCAATCCAATCCATTATCTTCCGCTTTATCCTATATTAGGGCCGTGGGGGGGGGGGGGGGTTTCCCCATGCCCATCCAGGGGAGAACGTTTCGGGCGCTGGGCAGATACACCCAGGACAGGGCGCCAATCTATCGCTGGGCACACACTCACTCTTATATGGGGCAATTTGAAGAACTCAATTGACCTTGATCCATGTTTTTGGACTATGGGAGGAAACCAGAGAACCCGGAGGAAACCCACGCGGATACGGGGAGAACATGGAAACTCCACCGAGATGGGGATTCGAACCGGGAATCCCTAGTGCTGAGAGGCGAACCTGCTAAACCACTAAGCCACCGTGCTGCCAGTCTAGGTTCAAATAAAAAAATAAAAATAAAAACCCTCGAACGTAGAACCTTAAGCAGAACACCCCGCCATACTCACACAACAGCGGAAAGGTGATGCCGAAGAGGAAGACCATCACCCCGCCGCACAGGGACAGCACGCAGTAGCTGACCCCCAGGACAGCCACGACGAACAGGGCCGGGTTCTTCTTCTTGAAGTTCTTGATGACGGCCTTGTTCTCGCCGGCCCACACCGAGCCCATGAAGACCAGCGCCACCACCGCGCCACCCAGGAACATGCCAAGAGGGTTCATAAAGCTGGGGAAGAAACAGAAGCGGCTTTACCAACCGAAAGCATGACGTGAATGCGAATGTGGTCGAGCACATGGATCAGGTGTTTAATGACGACGTGGTTCTCCCTGCACGGATCACGATCTATAGTGATCTCATGTGAGTACGGTTGGCCGTGAACACCGGGAGGAAATGTAAGCGCAGTTCCAAGGACAGGGTGTCAATCTATCGCTGGACTCACACTCACTCACAGACACACACACTATATGGGGCAATTTGGAGAATTCAATTCACCTTGAATCCATGTTTTTGGACTGTGGGAGAAAACCGGAGAACGCGGAGGAAACCCACGCGGACACGGGGAGGACATGGAAACTCCACCCAGATTGGAATTCGAACCTGGAATCCCCAGCATTGTGAGGAGAACATGCTAAACCACTAAGCCACTGTGAAATAAATTATTTTACCATCTTGCCACACCGACGGCATTTTTTTATTCATTCATTATCTCCCGCTTTATCCTCTATTAGGGTCGCGGTGGGGTTCCCCATGTCCAACCAGGGGAGAACGTCTCGGGCGCTGGGCAGATACACCCAGGACAGGGCGCCAATCCATCGCTGGGCACACACACACTTACTCACAAACACAAACACACTCTGGGGCAATTTGGAGAACTCAATTGACTTGATCCATGTTTTTGGACTGTGGGAGGAAACCGGAGAACCCGGAGGAAACTCACGCGGACACGGGGAGAACATGGAAACTCCGCCCTGATGGGGATTCGAACCGGGAATCCCTAGCGCTGAGAGGAGAACGTGCTAAACCACTAAGCCACCGTGCCGCCCGACGGCATTTTATTTTTTTAAATTAACAGATACTGCACACATAGTACTTTTAGTGTAGTTTACATAGTACATTACTAATGGGGCATCTGGAAAAAAAAAAAAAAAAAAAAAACGGCAATTTAATAAATTAATAAGATTAATGAAGCATTCCGAGTCTGAACACAGAGAATTAAAACGAGGTTCTACCTCAAAACTCTGAGGTTTGGATGGAAAAAAAAATGAGAACGTGTACGGAACACCGCATGACGCTTCTTTTTTATTTATAGATTCTGACGTATTCTGACTAAAACAAGCAAACGGACGATTATAATTATTTAAGATACATGTTTTAAAGGTATATTAGTCTCATATCTGCTTTCTCGTCGGTGTCTCGGACTGAGGCGGGTGTTGGCGGCGGAGCTCGGAGGATACGCACCCCACGATGAGGAGCACCGCCGCGGCCACCGCCAGATAGTTGGTCTGGTAGTAGAGCAGGTTGCTGATGACGCGGTTGTTCCACTTCGTTAAATCGGTCGTGTCGGGTTTGGAGAACCGGTCTGCTCCGGGGAAGAAGTCCCCCCAGGGCCGGAGCGGCGCGACCTCCAGTCCTGAAGCCGCCATGTCGCCTCGCTGCCTCGGTGCGCTGGCTGCCGTCGGCTCCGCGGCGCAGTGTTTACCTCAGCCGTCCGCATTCCGACAAACCCCGCCTCCTACACGACGATTGGACAATAACCCGTGCATCTCCGCCGCGATTGGCTGGCCCTCCTGAGGCAATCCCAAGCCCCTGGTTTCATTAATCCCGAACTAATGGCGTTTTAAATAATTAACGTGTTTAATTATTATATTTATTTAACGGGCTTAGTGGTTTAGCACGTTCTTCACTCAGCGCTGGGGATTCCAGCTCCGAATCCCCCATCTGGGTGGAGTTTGCATGTCCGCGTGGGTTTCCTCCGGGTTCCCCGGTTTCCTCCCGCAGTCCAAAAACATGGATCAAGGTCAAATGAGTTCTCCAAATTGCCCCATAGTGAGTGTGTGTCTGTGTGAGTGAGTGTGTGCCCAGTGATAGATTGCCCCCCGGTCCAGGGTGTATCTGCCCAGCGCCCGAGACGCTCTCCCCTGGATGGGCATGGGGTAAACCTCCCCACGACCCTAATAGAGGCTAAAGCGTTGTTCCTTAATAAATCAGAGGTCGACATCTGGATGTCCCAAGTTTATTTATTTATATTTTATTATATATAATATTATCTTCCATTTAATCCTATGCTAGAGTCGCGGGGGGTGGGGGGGTTAAGTTGCTTATGACTAACCATGGAAGAACGTTTCGGGCGCTGGGCAGATACACCCAGGACAGGGTGCCAATCCATTGGGCAATATGGTGCACTCACTTCACTATGAATCCAGAGAACCCGGAGGAAACCCACGCGGACACGGGAAGTACATGCAAACTCCACTCAGATTGGGCTTCGAACCTGGAATCCCCAGCGCTGAGAGGAGAACATGCCAACCACTAAGCCATCTGTCCCAAGTTTCCATCCATTCATTATCTTCCAATTTATCCTCTACTATGGTTGTGGGGGGGGGGGGGGTTTCCCCATGCCCATCCAGGGGAGAACGTTTCGGGCGCTGGGCAGATACACCCAGGACAGGACGCCAATCTATCGCTGGGCACACACTCACTCACACAGACACACTCTATATGGTGCAATTTGGAAAACTCAACCCCCCGCGACCCTAGTAGAGGAAGATAATTAATAAATGAATGATATGATGCGACAGTGTGGTTTAAAGAAAACTCAGAGCTGTATGTCATGATACTGAAGAGGATTTAATACATTATTTTATACATAACACATGAAAATACATCTGCACAAAGTAGAAAAATAGAACATCTTTAATAAAATAAGAGTTTTTAAGAGAATGGAAAAGCTTTTCAACACATTTGTATCTTTAGGTTATTTTAAAAGAGCTGGTGTGAGACAGTACAATTGATTTATTTAAGGAGATTAATTACAGACACCATCACTAATTGCCTGCTGCTTTTGTAATAAATCATATATTAAAGTGCGTGATCATCGACGGGACCTCAGTTGTGTGTCTTTTTATATCTGATTACGAAGTTCGTTTAAAAGCTTAACCAGGACGTTAGGGAACAGAAGAGCGAGGGTGGTGCCGAAAGGTAAGAAGCACAGCAACCAGTAGAAAATGCAGTTCCACACAAATTGTGGCAGCAGATTCCAGAGAAGAACACCGACACAGATTAGACCTAATAATCCCACGTGGATGAGTGCAATCTGGAGGATTGTGCTGAAATTAAGGAGAATAAACAGAAGCGCATTAAGGAAGAGACAGATCAGGGTTCATTTACAGTCATTCATTCATTCATCCATCATCTTCCACTTTATCCTATATTAGGGTCGCGGGCGGCGGGGGGGGGGGGGGGGGGGGGATTCCCCATGCCCATCCAAGGGAGAATGTCTTGGGCGCTGGGCAGATACACCCAGGACAGGGCGCCAATCTATTGCTGGGCACACACTCACTCACACAGACACTATATGGGGCAATTTGGAGAACTCAATTGACCTTGATCCATATTTTTGGATTGTGGGAGGAAACCGGAGAACCCGGAGGAAACCCACGCGGACACAGGGAGAACATGGAAACTCCACCCAGATGGGGATTCGAACCGGGAATCCCTAGCGCTGAGAGGCGAACGTGTTAACCACCGCCCGGGTTCATTTACAGTTACGAAAAAAAAACATTACAAAGAAGCAGTGAGCAAGTCTTTGGAACATCAGTGCAGCTAAGAACGCCATCAGCTGAGCTTTATTTCGGCATGACGACCGTTTGCATCAAGCATCGTATAAGGGCTTGATGGTAGCTCAGTGGTCAGGGCTATATGTTGGGCTATCAATCTGAAGGTTCAAATCCCAGGTCCACTAAATTTACCAATGTGGGTCCTTGAGCAAGACCCTTAACCCTCATTGCTCCAAGGGTGCTGTGATGAACCCTGTGTTCACCTTGTAAGTCGCTTTGGATAAAAGCATCCAATAAATGACCAAATGTGATGTAAATGTAATCGTATATATAATCGTATATATAATGAGGGTACGGGGGGGGTGAATTTAAAGACTCACCGGCGGTTGACGTGGCCTCTAAGGTTCCACAGTAGGATTCCATCTCGCAGAGTGAGCATCAGGGCGTGCCACATGATCATCCAGGACATCCAACGGTGAACATCCATCCACTCCCAGGCAAAATCGGAAATCAGCTGATAGGGCAGGAGGACGAGCTTCAACCCGAACTCCAAAGACTGCCTCCAGTTTGGGGACTCCTGAGAGAAAGAGAGCAAAAGAGAGAGAGAGAGAGTGTGTGTGTGTTTAAGAAAGGTTCCTATGTTAGAGATAAGGCACTGATCCAGTGAGGAGGCCCTCATCCTGTCGTCGCACCAGGTTCCTGTAGGTGGCAGTCTCCTCTGAATCGTTTCCCGGCGGTGCTGGACAGGTGGTGTGTATCAAAGGCAGGAACGAGTCGTGATAATCGAAGACGTAGAGGTACAGCATGGTGACACGGGGCATGTCGGTCAAAGCAAAGACGAGAAACAGCGACTTCCCCTCGTTTACTGCCTGCAGAAGGCAAATCAATACATAATCAATACGTTATTAAATGTCTGATTATGGAACGTCCACACGACGGCATTCAGGTGCTGCTCTAATGAAAGATGAGCAGATCGGCGGATTATCGGCGCTGAACATCAAGGTGAGGTGAAAATGAAGGAGGAACCAGTCTGTGCAGGGGGAGGAGATATCGAATGGATGCCACTGACAGACTGTAATAATAATAATAATAATAATAATAATAATAATAATAATAATAGGTGGCACAGTGGTTTAATGGTTGGCATGTTCTCCTCTCAGCACTAGGGATTCCCGGTTTGAATCCCCACCTGGAAGGAGTTTCCATGTTCTACCCAATGTCCGTGGGGGTTTCCTCCGGGCATGGGGAACCCCCCCCGTGACCCTAATAGAGGATAAAGTGGAAGATAATGCTTGAATGAATGAATGAATGATAAAAAAATTAAATAATAATAATAATAATAATAAGTTGTTCTCCGGTTTCCTTCCACAGTCCAATATCATGGATCAAGTCAATTGAGTTCTCCAAATTGCCCCATATAGAGTGTGTATGTGTGAGTGAGTGTGTGCCCAGCGATAGATTGCCCCCCTGTCCTGGGTGTATCTGCCCAGCGCCCGAAACGTTCTCCCCTGGATGGGCATGGGGAACCCCCCCCGCGATAGAGGATAAAGCGGAAGATAATGGATGGATGGATAATAATAAGTTAAATTTATATAGCGCCTTTCAAGAACCCAAAGACGCTTTACAACCACATACAATCAATACTGTGAGGAAACTTAAATGAAAACAAATCAGAACGGTCACGAAGAGTTTGCGGTAAATAATTCCACCGAATTCCCTCCGTCCGCACCATGTTTACCTTGTACTCCCAGAAATTCTGCGGCCGCTTGAAGCCGAGTTCCTGAACCCTTCGGATCTCCTTCAGCATCGAGCGTCTGTGGAGCCGGTTCTCGATCTGAAAGGGAGTGTTCAGCAGGTCCTGCTCCTCCACGACGTTCAGCAATCTGTTAAATCAAACAGGACGATTCGGGGAGGCCTTGAAGTTGGGCGGCGTGCGTGATTCATTTTGGAGGAGCCAACCAAAAAAAAAAAAAAAAAAAACCCACACATTTTTACCTGCCGTTGACCTTTTCACCGAGAAACATCTCTCTGTAGGGGGACGTCCACTCGCCCAGGTCCTGCATCCACATCGCCACGTCCTCCGAGGTCCAGAAAACCAGTGGCTTCTTCACCAGCAGGTCCAACTTTCCATCCATCCGACTGCAGTGAGACACCAGAACCGCCACCTGAACACCCCCCCCACACACACACACATAACGGACTGACTATGACATCATACGACCTGAGGTAGCTTTCACCGTATTGGCCATGCAAGATCCAAACGATCAGCAAAGATTGGTCATCGCAGCACCAACGTGGAACCTACGGCAGCGACGGTGAGGGTGAGGAGGACCCCGGAGAAGAAGCCGCCGTTGCACAGCCACGTCCTCCACTGCACGGGCGGTGGAGCGGGTCGATGTCTCACGATGTGCTCGGCCTGTTGGAAGGCCAACACGGCGTCTGTGGTCTGTGAGTCGGCCATGATCCTCTGACGCCTTCTGGCTACATCGGCCCGAAAATGCTTCTCCACGAGACCCCTGTGAGAAGTTATTAAATACAATAGGTCAGTAATTTGAATATTAGTTTCCCGTCAGATTAATTATCCCGAGGTAATTATGAAATATGAAGTTCTTTGGGAACACCTCAATTACTCCATTCAGAAAGTGTAAGTCCTCTTAATGTTAAATCGATGAATTCTCAAACAGAACACAAATTCAATGTTCCAATGGAATCATTGAAGTGAATGAGGTTCTGCTGAAGTCCATGAGGTTTAGGTGAAGAACATGAGGTTTAGGTGAAGAACATAAGGTTTAGGTCAGCAACATGAGGTTTAGGTGAGGAACATGAGGTTTAGGTGAGGAACATAAGGTTTAGGTCAGGAACATAAGGTTTAGGTCAGGAACATGAGGTTCAGGTGAGGGCCATGAGATTTAGCTGAGGAACATAAGGTTTAGGTCAGGAACATGAGCTTTAGTGAGGTCCATGAGGTTTAGGTGAGGAACATGAGGTTTAGGTCAGGAACACGAGGTTCAGGTGAGGTCCATGAGGTTTAGGTGATGAACATAAGGTTTAGGTCAGGAACATGAGGTTCAGGTGAGGTCCATAAGGTTTAGGTGAGGAACATAAGGTTTAGGTCAGGAACATGAGCTTTAGGTGAGGTCCATGAGGTTTAGGTGATGAACATAAGGTTTAGGTCAGGAATATGAGGTTCAGATGAGGTCCATGAGGTTTTGGTCAGGAACATGAGGTTTAGGT
>JAFMOC010000797.1:55000-67500 GCA_019802505.1 Corydoras sp. C115
AGGCGTCCCGCCGATTCGGACGAATCGACTCGGACGAATCGACTCGACTCGAACGAACGAATCGACCCGACTCGAACGAACGAATCGACCCGACTCGAACGAACGAATCGACCCGACTCGAACGAACGAACGAATCGACTCGAACGAACGAATCGACTCGAACGAACGAATCGACTCGAACAAATTGACTCGAATGAATCAAATCGTCTCGAACGAACGAATCGACTCGAACGAACGAATCGAACGAATCGACTCGGACGAATGGACCGAATCGACTCGAACGAATCGACTCGGACGAATCGACTCGAACGAACGAATCGACTCGGACTAATGAATCATCTCGAACGAATGAATCGACTTGAACGAATCGACTCGGACGAATCGACTCGGACGAATCGACTCGGACGAACCGACTCGAACGAACCGACTCGAACGAACGAATCGACTCGGGCGGGAAAAGGAAGTCCATATTCAAACAAAGTGCTTTTGAAAGGAATCGACGGAAGTGATATCGGCTGAACCGGGCGCGGAGGAACCCCCCCCCCCCCCCCCCGCCCCGAGTGCGGAGATCCGGAGAACGCAGAAGCGCACGGTCAGCACGTTCCGAAAAATAACAACAAATAAAAAAATAACGAAGGTCCAACAGTCTGTGCAAAAAGATGGAGGTGACCTACGACAGCAATCGTACGTCTGAAGCGTATTTACATGTGGGGGGCGGGGCCCTGGGGGGGCGGGGCCCTGGGGGGGCCGTGGGGGGGCGGGTCCAAATCCCAATACTGCGATACCCGGGGCGAGGTCGGCGGCTGCGGCCCGTCCGGCCGGATCGACCCCTGGGGGACGAGGTTATTGCTCGGGTGTGCGTGAGCGTGGTGGTCGTCTCCGCGTCTCCGGGCGTCCGTATTGCGGCGCCCCCCCCCCCGCGCCCCCCACCCCCACCTCAGTAAAGTGCGGTCGCAGCGGAACGCGCCTCCTTTTCCTCGCAGAACCTCGAACACGACGGAGGCTGAGCGTACATCCAGGTGGTCGACGGCGTGGTTTACATTCGGATCGGAGACGTCCGAGGGAACCGGACCGGAGGAAGAATGCGATTCTCACACGTCTGTGTGTGTGTGTGTGTGTGTGTGTGTGTGTGTGTGTGAGTGTGTGTGTGTGTGTGTGTGTGTGTGTGTGTGTGAGTGTGTGTGTGAAAATAAGCTCCCTTAAATCAAGTGCCCTTGGGGTCGGCCCGGCGCGGTGGAGACGGCCGCTTCAGCAATATTTCTGTAAAACAGAGAACAACGATTCAGAGATCAGAACAATTAAAGGAACAATATGAGACTATGTGCACGTTCTCCTCTCAGCGCTGGGGATTCCCGGTTCGAATCCCCATCTGGGTGGAGTTTCCACGTTCTCCCCGTGTCCGCGCGGGTTTCCTCCGGGTTCTCCGGTTTCCTCCCACAGTCCAAAAAACATGGATTCAAGGTGAATTGAATTCTCCAAATTGCCCCATATAGTGTGAGTGAGTGTGTGTCCAGTGATAGATTGCCCCCCTGTCCTGGGTGTATCTGCCCAGAGCAATTTCTCCCCTGGATGGGCATGGGGAACCCCCCCCCCCGCCCCCCTAGTAGAGGGGGAAGATAATGGATGGATGGGTTCGTTATTGAGGGCGGCACGGTGGTTTAGAGGTTTAGCATGTTCTCCTCTCGGCGCTGGGGATTCCCGGTTCTAATCCCCATCTGGGTGGAGTTTGCATGTTCTCCCCGTGTCCACGTGGGTTTCCTCCCACAGTCCAAAAACATGGATCAAGGTCAATTGAGTTCTCTAAATTGCCCCATATAGAGTGTGTGTGTGTAAGTGTGTGTTCAGTGATAGATTGCCCCCCTGTCCTGGGTGTATCTGCCCAGCGCCCGAAACGTTCTCCCCTGGATGGGCATGGGGAACCCCCCCACCCCCCCCCGCGACCCTAATAGAGGATAAAGCGGAAGATAATGGATGGATGGAATATGAAGACCTACTGCTGCTATGACCTATTCTGACCACCAGGTGGCAGTAGAGGTAAGCGAATGTGCACCGTGACGCGGTACATCAACACCTCAGCATCGGGGGTCTCACCTGGTCGGGTCCCATGGGCATCCTTCCCATCATGCCCATGTTCATGTGGCCCATGTGCCCGCCGCCGCCGCCGCCGCCGCTCCCGTTCATCATCATGGGCGCGTACTGAGCGGCGCCGCCCTGCTGGCCGAACGCCTGCTGAGGGTACGAGCTGCACACAACGCACAGGCGACACGTGAGACCGACCGCCGACGGCCACGGGACCGCCCCGACGGGACGCTCGTTTACTGAGAGCTCGTTAACCTGCTGCGCGCCATCCCTCCTTGGGGCCAGGGCTTCATCTCGGGACTCGGGTACATGGGGCCCCCCTGCGGGTGCTGCGGCATCATGGGGTTCTGCGGCGGCCCGATGCGCCCGGGCATCATGGGGCCGGGAGGGGCGGGGCCGGCCGCCTGGCCGAACGGGGCGTCGCCCTGCTGGTTCATTCCTGCGGAGAGGACGGGAATTGCAGAAACCGCATGAAACCGAACCGGGTCGAATCGGAACGTCGACTACGAGCCAGGCGTCCGGGCGCCGGTCGTTCTCCACGCACCGTAGTTCCCGCCGTAGGAGAACGGCGGCTGGCTCATGCCCGGGCCGCCCATGCCCTCCATGCCGGCCGGCGCGGTGACGTTGGGGGGGGGGCTGAAGCCGCCGCCCGCCGCCGCCTGCTGCTGCTGCATCAGCATCATCATCTTGTGCCGCCGCTGCTGCGCCGCCATCATCAGCTCCCTCCTCTGAGCCAGCATCTGTGTGCTCAGGAACCCGGCCTGCACGGAACCGGAACCCGGGTCAGCCGGTTAGAACTCTGTGTGTGTGTGTCTGTGTGTGTGTTCATGAACCCCGCCTGCAAGGACACCGGAACCCGGGTCAGCCGGTTAGAACTCTGTGTGTGTGTGTGTGTGTGTGTGTGTGTGTGTGCTCATGAACCCCGCCTGCAAGGACACCGGAACCCGGGTCAGCCGGTTAGAACTCTGTGTGTGTGTGTGTGTGTGTGTGCTCATGAACCCCGCCTGCACGGAACCGGAACCCGGGTCAGCCGGTTAGAACTCTGTGTGTGTGCTCATGAACCCCGCCTGCAAGGACACCGGAACCCGGGTCAGCCGGTTAGAACTCTGTGTGTGTGTGTGTGTGTGTGCTCATGAACCCCGCCTGCACGGAACCGGAACCCGGGTCAGCCGGTTAGAACTCTGTGTGTGTGTGTGCTCATGAACCCCGCCTGCACGGACACCGGAACCCGGGTCAGCCGGTTAGAACTCTGTGTGTGTGTGTGTGTGTGTGTGTGCTCATGAACCCCGCCTGCACGGAACCGGAACCCGGGTCAGCCGGTTAGAACTCTGTGTGTGTGTGTGTGTGTGCTCATGAACCCCGCCTGCACGGAACCGGAACCCGGGTCAGCCGGTTAGAACTCTGTGTGTGTGCTCATGAACCCCGCCTGCACGGACACCGGAACCCGGGTCAGCCGGTTAGAACTCTGTGTGTGTGTGTGTGTGTGTGTGCTCATGAACCCCGCCTGCACGGACACCGGAACCCGGGTCAGCCGGTTAGAACTCTGTGTGTGTGTTCATGAACCCCGCCTGCACGGACACCGGAACCCGGGTCAGCCGGTTAGAACTCTGTGTGTGTGCTCATGAACCCCGCCTGCACGGACACCGGAACCCGGGTCAGCCGGTTAGAACTCTGTGTGTGTGTGTGTCTGTGTGCTCATGAACCCCGCCTGCACGGACACCGGAACCCGGGTCAGCCAGTTAGAACTCTGTGTGTGTGTGTGCGTGTGCTCATGAACCCCGCCTGCACGGACACCGGAACCCGGGTCAGCCGGTTAGAACTCTGTGTGTGTGTGTGTCTGTGTGCTCATGAACCCCGCCTGCACGGACACCGGAACCCGGGTCAGCCGGTTAGAACTCTGTGTGTGTGCTCATGAACCCCGCCTGCACAGACACCGGAACCCGGGTCAGCCGGTTAGAACTCTGTGTGTGTGTGTGCTCATGAACCCCGCCTGCACGGACACCGGAACCCGGGTCAGCCGGTTAGAACTCTGTGTGTGTGCTCATGAACCCCGCCTGCACGGACACCGGAACCCGGGTCAGCCGGTTAGAACTCTGTGTGTGTGTGTGTGTGTGTGTGTGCTCATGAACCCCGCCTGCACGGAACCGGAACCCGGGTCAGCCGGTTAGAACTGTGTTGTGTGTGTGCTCATGAACCCCGCCTGCACGGACACCGGAACCCGGGTCAGCCGGTTAGAACTCTGTGTGTGTGTGTGTGTGTGTGTGTGTGTGCTCATGAACCCCGCCTGCACGGAACCGGAACCCGGGTCAGCCGGTTAGAACTCTGTGTGTGTGTGTGTGTGTGTGTGTGTGTGTGTGCTCATGAACCCCGCCTGCACGGAACCGGAACCCGGGTCAGCCGGTTAGAACTCTGTGTGTGTGTGTGTGTGTGTGTGTGTCTGTGTGTTCATGAACCCCACCTGCACAGACACCACAACCCGGGTCACTGCATTACAACTGTGTGTGTGTGTGAGTGTGTGTGTCTGTGTGTGTGTATATCTGTATGTGTGTCTGTCTGTGTGTGTGTGTGTCTGTGTGAGTGTGTGTCTGTGTGAGTGTGTGTTTGAGTGTGTGTGTGTCTGTGTGTGAGTGTGTCTGTGTGAGTGTCTGTGTGTGTGAGTGTCTGTGTGTGTGTGTGTCTGTGAGTGTGTCTGTGTGAGTGTCTGTGTGTGTGTATGTGTGTCTGTCTGTGTATCTGTGTGTGTGTGTGTGTGTATTACTAGCTCACCTGCCCTGCCATGCCAGGCCTCATGCCGGGGCCTCCACCTCCAGGGTTCTCCATCTTTATGCTCATCCCCTGCCGAACCTGATTCATGAACTGAGAACAGAGAACAGCAGGGACGGCCTGACACAAGGTTCTGAGTGTGTGTGTGTGTGTGTGTGTGTGTGTGTGTGTGAGAGAGAGAGAGTGTGGAGTGTGTGTAAGTGTATGAGAGTGTGTTTATGTGAGTGTTTGTGTGAGAGTGTGTGTTAAGAGTGTGTGTGAGTAAGTGTATGTGTGTGTGTGAAAGTGTGTGTGTGTAAGAGAGAGTGTGTGTGTGTGAATGTAAGTGAGTGTGTGTATGTGAGAGAGTGTGTGAGTGAGTGTGTACGTGTGTTAGTGTATGAGAGTGTGTGTGTGTGTTAGTGTATGAGAGTGTGTGTGTTAGTGTATGAGAGAGTGTGTGTGTGTGTGTTTAAAAGTGTGGAGTGTGTGTGAATGTGTGTGTGTGTGTGTGTGTGTGAGAATGTGTTTGTGTTACTGTAAGAGTGTGTGTGTGTATGAGTGTGTGAGTGTGTTACTGTATGAGTGTGTGTGTGTGTGAGTGTGTGTATGAGTGTGTGTGTGTGTGTATGTGTGTGTGTGTGTTACTGTATGAGTGTGTGAGTGTGTGTGTGTATATGGGTGTGTGTATGAGTGTGTGTGTGTGTATGAGTGTGAGTGTGTGTGTGTGTGTGTTACTGTATGAGTGTGTGTGTGTGTGTGTATGAGTGTGTGAGTGTGTGTGTGTGTTACTGTATGAGTGTGTGTGTTGTGTGTGTGTGTGTGTGTGTGTTTGAGTGTGAGTGTGTGTGTGTGTGTATGAGTGTGTGTGTGTGTGTGTGTGTGTGTGTGTGTGTGTGTGTGTGTGTGTGTGTGTGTTACCTGTTGTCCCTGTAGCCTCTGCTGCAGCTGTAGGCGGGTGGGTTTTGCGGGGCTCATCATCCGGGGTCTCATCATGCCGGCCCGCGGGTGCCCCAGACCCCCCATGGACCCCATGCCGGTCATCCCCGGGTAGCTGCCCTGCTGACCCATTTGATTCAGCATGGGGTTGTAGGGGGTCGGGGCGGGAGCGCCCTGCACAGGCGTGCCCCCGTAATTAGAGGGCATGGGCATGGACGGGGGCCCGGGGTAGCCCTGGGGGTACATGGGCTTCTGCTCCAGCACCATGGCCCCGGGGTCCTGCGAGGGGAACGGCTCGGGCTGCAGCTCTCCACCCTGTCCCTGCAACGCAGCGCACCGGTCAGGACGTCTCTGCTCCGTGTGTGTGTGTGTGTGTGTGTGTGTGTGTGTGTGTGTGTGTGTGTGTGTGTGTGTGTGTGTGTGTGTGTGTGTGCACCTGGCTGATGATGTCAGGGATGCCGAGGGCGCGGTCGATCTCCTCCAGGGCCAGCACGTCGGTGTTGTTGAGCAGCGAGTCCAGCTGATCCAGCAGCGCCCGCTCGTCGCTCTGACCCTCAGACGTGGACGGCGGCATCAGCAGGTCGTCCAGCGCGTTCCCAAAGTGGCGCCTTGGAACACACACACACACACACACACACACACACACACACACACACACACACACACACACGGCCTCACCATCGACCCCCGGACAGAGTGGTGCGTCTGATTCGACTCCGATCGGACGGGACCGGCGCAGGACGTCCCTTACCTGCTCTCCATCCCCATCACGGACTCCCGCCAGGACGGGGACTGACCGTCGGGGCACTGCTGCTGGTTGAAGGGCCCCATGCCCGCGCACATGTCACCGGAGCCTGTAGGAGAACATGAAAACCTTCAACGTTACACCCCATGCTGGTACATCATCTCGTGGTGGCTTAGTGCTTTAGCATGTTTTCCTCTCAGCGCTGGGGGTTTCCCGGTTCGAATCCCATCTGGGTGGAGTTTCCACGTTCTCCCCGTGTCCACGTGGGCTTCCTCCGGGTTCTCCGGTTTCCTCCCACAGTCCAAAAACCATGGATCCATGGTGAATTGGATTCTCCAAATTGCCCCATATAGAGTGTGCATATCTGAGTGAGTGAGTGTGTGCCCAGTGATAGATTGCCCCCCTGTCCTGAGTGTATCTGCCCAGCGCCCCGTTCTCCCCGGATGGACATGAGAACAAACCCCCCCCCCCCACCGAACCTAATAGAGGATAAAGCGGAAGATAATGGATGGATGACTGCTCTAAATTGCCCCATATAGAGTGTGTGTGTTGTGTGTGAGGGGGTGTGTACCTAGCGACAGATTGCCCCCCTGTCCTGAGTGTATCTGCCCAGCGCCCGAAACGTTCTCCCCTTGGATGGACATGAGAACAAATCTCCCCCCCCCCCCAAACCTAATAGAGGATAAAGCCAAAGATAATGGATGGATGGCTGCTCTAAATTGCCCCATATAGAGAGTGTGTGTGTGTGAGTGAGTGTGTGCCCAGCGATAGATTGCCCCCCTGTCCTGGGTGTATCTGTCCAGCACCCGAAACGTTCTCCCCTGGATGGACATGAGAACAAATCTCCCCCCCCCTCCCCGAACCTAATAGAGGATAAAGCGGAAGATAATGGATGGATGCCTGCTCTAAATTGCCCCATTTAGAGTGTGTGTGTGTGAGCGAGTGTGTGCCCAGCGATAGATTGCCCCCCTGTCCTGGGTGTATCTGTTCAGTGCCCGAAACGTTCTCCCCTGGATGGGCATGGGAATACAAACCCCCCCCCCGCGACCCTAATAGAGGATAAAGCGGAAGTTAATGGTTGGATGACTGCTCTAAATTGCCCCATATAGTGTGTGTCTGTGTCCTCAATGATAGATTGCCCCCCTGTCCTGGGTGTATCTGCCCAGCGCCCGAAACGTAGGTACGACCCCAGTACAGGATAAAGCAGGAGATGATGGACGGATGGACGTACTCATCTCCATGAGTTGCTGCTGCAGCATGGACCTCGTCCCCGGAGCGCCGTTGGACCTGCCGGCCATCACGCCCCCCATCACGCCCTTGTTGGTGTAGGCGTCGACCCCGGGACGGCCCATGGAGGGACTGGCGCCGGAGCGCGGCATGCCCCACTCCGACCCCATGGGGGACCTCTCGGGGACGCCCATTCCTTTGTTCATCAGACCTGCGGGATCAGAGGGGGGGACGTTACAGCACCACGCCGCACCACCACGTCGCCACCGCGCGCTCACGGGACGTTCCGTTACCGTCATCAGGGAACGGGGGCGGCTTGTTCCCCGCCTCGGGGACACCCCCCGCCTCGGCCTGGTCGGGGAAGTCGGCGGCGGAACCGCGGAGCCCCACCAGGATGGAGTCCAGCTGCAGACACGACACGGATCACGAGAAATCAATACAGCAGCAATATTAATAGAGACGATTCTCAGTTGGCATTCCGATTCATCCCAAACACACAATCCCTACGCAGGACTGTTGATGGATCCCGGATGTGGAACTAGGATACGGGACGGATCCCGGGATTAGGATCCAGGATGTGGATTGGCGGTCGTGCGGTCGAGTGTGTTTGTGTACTATCCCGTCAATCGCATCCAATAATCTATAATATAGATTACAGGATTATGGATTTCTCTCTTCATCCATAATTTACAGATCAGAGGGGTAATTGGTGCCTCCCACATACCCTTCTTTGGGCGCTCCGTCTCCCGGAGAACCCGTGGTATGAGCTGGAATGTTAGAACATGAACGTTGATATTAATATTAAAGCCACGATATGCGGTCTTACCTCATCGGGGGGTTCCGACTTGATTTTGCCCTCCATGTGGTCCTGCGGCCCCCGACCGAGCGGCGCGCTGCCGGCGCCCCCTGCGCCCCCTTTCCCGTCCAGGTCTTCGGGCTTCGGCTTGACGTCGACAGGCTCCTTGGGCTCCTCCTTGCCGCCGTTGTTGTTGTTCAGGAGGTAGTGCAGCAGGGCATGGGCCTTCTTCTCCTTGGGGCTGTGCTGCTCCTGTTTGAGTTCCGAGGTTCCGGCGCCGGCCGCGTGGCCCCCTCCGGGCTCCCTCCCGGGGGCGCCGCCCTCCTGGCCCAGCAGCGCCTTCCCCGTGGCCTCGGCCGTGATCTTGGCCACCTCGTCGGGCGTGTTCCCGTTCTGGAGCAGCTTGTGCAGGATCTTGTGCTTCTCCTGGAGCGACGCCGTGTAGTGAGCGCCCGCCCCGGGGACCCCGCCCGCCCCCGCCGCGTGACCTTGGCTTTGGTTGGTGGAGGACGACACCCCGGTGGAGTTGGGGCTGATCACGCAGGCCGGCTCCTTGCCCTCGAGGTTTGCCGCCGGCCCGGGCGGGCCGCTCCCTGCCCCCATGCCCAGTTCCTCGGTCGGGGACGTGAGCAGCTGCAGCAACTTCTTGTGCCCCTTGCTGTCCGGCAGCCTTTGCGGAGGCGCTGACGGGGCGCTGCTGGACTCGGGGTTGCCCTCCGCGGGCTCCTTGGCGCCCGCCTGGCTGTCGGGACGTTCGCCGGCCCCCCCGCCGCCCCCGCTCTCCGTGAGGTGCGGATGGCTGTGATGTTGGTGGTGGTGCAGGCCGTGATGCTGATCCCCAGATCCCATATTGAAGGCCCCCGCCGGGCTCTTGGAGTCCCCGTGTCCCGGCTTGCACGCTTGGCTGGGGTGGGAGGAGGAGGAGTGGACGTTCGGGGAGCTGTCGGGCTTGTGGGTCGGCGACGGGGAGGTGAGAGTGGACGGGAGCGAGGTCCCCACTCCCTCGCTGATGGCTTGGAGAGCGTTGAGGGAACTGCTGGAGAAGGAGCTGCCGCCGCCCGCACCTCCGCCCGACGCTCCCATGCTCCCTGGACCCATGGGGGAGTGCATGCCTGAGGAGGAGGAGGAGGAGGAGGAGGCGCAAGACAAGTTAACTCCTCCCATTAGCGTCGATGTCATTGAATAATAAAAGACGGACCTCACTCACCTCCGGGAGAGAACTGGCTGGACGCCATTTTGGGACTCCCCCTGTTGCGCGGCGACATGAGGAGGCCCTGGGGGGCGCTCATGCCCGGGCTGCCCTGCGACGGACTGTTCATGCCCCCGAGTCCGTACCCGCCGGTGGCCTGAAAGGGCGGCTGCTGATGCTGCGGCATGCCGGGACCCGGGTGATTCATCTGACCCATCTGAGCCATGTGGTTCATTTGACTCATTTGGCCCATCTGGTTCATCTGGCTCATCTGACTCATCTGATTCAGGGGATTCATCTGACTCATCTGACTCATCTGCATCGCCCGGTTGCCCATGTTGCCCCCGTACATGGACCCGCCTCCGGCCATGTGACTCATGTCCTTCATCCCGTATCCGCGGTTCACGCCCATGCCACCCATCCCCCCCATGCCACCCATGCCCATGCCCCCACCCGGCCCCATGTTCATTTGCGCACTGGGGTTGGCACTTCCCATGGTCGGCTGCTGCCTCATGCCCCCCTGCATCATGCCACCGCTCAGGTTGGCGCGACAGCCGTTGGGTTCCCTGCGAAGGAACCAGAAAAAACTGTTCAGATCACGAGCGCCGGCAATCTGAGCGCATTGGGATTGGGATTAACTGGGATTGATTGGGATTAATGGTGATTGGGATTAATGGTGATTGGGATTAATTAGGATTGATTGGGATTGGGATTGGGATTAATAGGGATTGGGATTAATTGGGATTGGGATTAATTGGGATTAGGATTTATTGTGACTGGGATTAATTGGAATTGGGATTAATAGGCGTTGGGATTAATTGGGATTAGGATTAATTGTGAGTGGGATTCTTTGTGATTGGGATTAATTGGAATTGGGATTAATTGTGATTGGGATTGATTGTGATTAATTGTGATTGGGATTAATTGGTATTGGGATTAATTGGAATTGGGATTAATTGTGATTGGGATTGATTGTGATTGGGATTAATTGGGATTGGGATTGGGATTGATTGAAATTGGGATTAATTGGGATTGGGATTAATTGTGATTGGGATTGGAATTAATTGGAATTGGGATTAATTGTGATTGGGATTGATTGTAATTGGGATTAATTGGGATTGGGATTAATTGGAATTGGGATTAATTGTGATTGTGATTGATTGTGATTGTGATTAATCGGTATTGATTATGATTTGGATTAATTGTGACTGGGATCAATTAAGATTGGGATTAATTGTGACTGGGATTAATTGTGATTGTGATTAATTGTGATTGGGATTAATTGAGATTGGGATTAATTGGGATTGGGATTAATTGGGATTGGGATTAACGCTCACCTCTGCAGCAGGTGGGTGGAGATGAAGCCCTGGGGTTCGTTGGTTATGGAGTTGCGGCAGAGTTTGCTTTTAGTCTGCGCTGTGACCGGGGTTCCGTCCGACAACGAGAACCTGTACACGGGCGTCTCGGCGTGACCTCGGATTAAGGCTGAGGACAGACGGGATAGGACTTAAATGACGGAATCCACAGAGAGAGCTGGAGAGACAGTTGAGTGGGAGGAGTCTGTGGGGGGGGGGGCATACGTACCGTCGCTGTAATGGCGTTTGTGGGACCAGGGCTGCCCGTCGCTGTACTGCAGGAACATCTGAATGCAGCGCCGCAGCAGGTCCTCCCACCCGGGTCTCATGGAGGCGCGCAGAGAGTTCTGATCCACCTGGATCAGCTTACCTACAACCACAGAACCGCGGAACCGCGGAACATGGGTGAGCGGCGTGGCCGGCTCTATCAGAACCGCGGAACACGGGTGAGCGGCGTGGCCGACTCCATCAGAACTGCGGAACACGGGTGAGTGGCGTGGCCGGCTCCATCAGAACCGCAGAACACGGGTGACCGGCGTGGCCGTCTCCATCAGAACCGCGGAACACGGGTGAGCGGCGCCATCAGAACCGTGGAACACGGGTGAGCGGCGCCATCAGAACCGCAAAACACGGGTGAGAGGCGTGGCCGACTCCATCAGAACCGCGGAACATGGGTGAGCGGCGTGGGCGACTCCATCAGAACCGCGGAACACGGGTGAGCGGCGTGGGCGACTCCATCAGAACCGCGGAACACGGGTGAGCGGCGTGGGCGACTCCATCAGAACCGCGGAACACGGGTGAGCGGCGTGGCCGACTCCATTAGAACCGCGGAACACGGGTGAGTGGCGCCATCAGAACCGCGGAACACGGGTGAGCGGCGTGGCCGACTCCATTAGAACCGCGGAACACGGGTGAGCGGCGCCATCAGAACCGCGGAACACGGGTGAGCGGCGCCATCAGAACCGCGGAACACGGGTGAGCGGCGTGGCCGACTCCCAATCTGGGTGGAGTCTCCATCTTCTCCCCGTATCCACGTGGGTTTCCTCCGGGTTCTCCGGTTTCCCCCCACAGTCCAAAAAACATGGATTTAAGGGTGAACTGAATTCTCCAAATTGCCCCATGTAAAGCGTGTATGTGTTAGTGAGTGTGTGCCCAGTGATAGATTGCCCCCCTGTTCTGGGTGTATCTGCCCAGCACCCGAAACGTTCTCCCCTGGACGGGCATGGGGAACATGGGGATAAAGCAGAACATGACGGATGGACACCGCCGCACAACGCCGACGAACCCGTCTGTGTTAGATCGACCACCCGCACCGCACGGCTCCGGGGCTGCTGTCAATCACAGGAACCCAGACTCCTCCCACTCGACACTGATCTGTTTCCACTCGTGCTCCAGGCTCCGCCCCCTAAACTGCGCTACACTCAGCAT
>JAFMOC010000797.1:82500-85512 GCA_019802505.1 Corydoras sp. C115
AGGTTGAAGGTGGAGCTGAGGGGTGGTGGAGTCGGGTGGTGGATCTGGTGGAGGTTGAAGGTGGAGCTGAGGGGTGGTGGAGTCGGGTGGTGGATCTGGTGGAGGTTGAAGGTGGAGCTGAGGGGTGGTGAGAGTCGGGTGGTGGATCTGGTGGAGGGTTGAAGGTGGAGCTGAGGGGTGGTGGAGTCGGGTGGTGGATCTGGTGGAGGTTGAAGGTGGAGCTGAGGGGTGTGAGAGTCGGGTGGTGGATCTGGTTGGAGGTTGAAGGTGGAGCTGAGGGGGTGTGAGAGTCGGGTGGTGGATCTGGTGGAGGTTGAAGGTGGAGCTGAGGGGTGTGAGAGTCGGGTGGTGGATCTGGTGGAGGTGGAAGGTGGAGCTGAGGGGTGTGAGAGTCGGGTGGTGGATCTGGTGGAGGTTGAAGGTGGAGCTGAGGGGGTGGAGAGTCGGGTGGTGGATCTGGTGGAGGTTGAAGGTGGAGCTGAGGGGTGTGAGAGTCGGGTGGTGGATCTGGTGGAGGTTGAAGGTGGAGCTGAGGGGTGTGAGAGTCGGTGGTGGATCTGGTGGAGGTTGAAGGTGGAGCTGAGGGGTGTGAGAGTCGGGTGGTGGTCTGGTGGAGGTTTGAAAAGGTGGAGCTGAGGGGTGTGGAGTCGGGTGGTGGATCTGGTGGAGGTTGAAGGTGGAGCTGAGGGGGGTGGAAGTCGTGTGGTGGTGGAGGTTGAAAGGTGGAGCTGAGGGTGTGAGAGTCGGTGGTGGATCTGGTGGAGGTTGAAGGTGGAGCTGAGGGGTGGTGGAGTCGGGTGTGGATCTGGTTGGGATGTTGAAGGTGGAGCTGAGGGGTGTGAGAGTCGGGTGGTGGATCTGGTGGAGGTTGAAGGTGGAGCTGAGGGGTGGTGAGAGTCGGGTGGTGGTCTGGTGGAGGTTGAAGGTGGAGCTGAGGGGGGTGTGAGAGCATCGGGTGGTGGATCTGGTGGAGGTTGAAGGTGGAGCTGAGGGGTGGGAAGTGGAGTCGGGTGGTGATCTGGTGTGAGGTTGAAGGTGGAGCTGCGTGGGTGGTGGAGCTCGGGTGGTTGAAGGTTGGAGCTGAGGTGGTGGAGGTTGAAGGTGGAGCTGTAGTGAGGGTGGGTGGAGTCGGGTGGGTGGATCTGGTGGGAGGGTTGAAGTGGAGCTGAGGGGTGGGTGGAGGTCGGGTGGTGGATCTGGTTGTGAGGTTTTGAACGGTGGAGCTGAGGGGTGGTGGATACTGGTCGGAGTGGTGGATCTGGTGGGAGTTGAAGGGGACTGTGAGGCGGTGGTGGATCTGGTGGGAGTTGAAGGTGGAGCTGAGGGGTGGGGTGGAGGCGGTGGTGGATCGGTGGTGGAGTTGAAGGTGGAGCGGAGGGGTGGTGGAGGCGGCGGGGTGGTGGATCGGGTGGAGGTTGAAGTTGGAGCTGAGGGTGGTGGGATCTGGTGGATGGTTGAAGTGGAGCTGAGGGGTTCGGTGGAGGCGGGTGGGGAACTCTGGTGGAAGTGTGGAAGGTGGAGCTGAGTGGTGTGAAGAGTCGGGTGGTGGAATCTGGTGGAGGGTGAAGGTGGGAGCTGAGGGGGGTTGGAGTCGGGTTGTGGATAGCCGGTGAGGTTGAAGGTGGCGCTGAGGGGTGGTGGAGTCGGGGGTGGATATGTGGAGTTGAAGGTGGAGCTGAGGGGTGGTGGGTGGGTGTGGGTCTGGTGGGGGTTGAAGGGGAGCTGAGGGGGGTGGATCTGGGGAGGGTTTTAAGGGGGAGCTGAGGGGGGGGTGGGGGCGGGTGGTGGTCTGGTGGAGTTGAAGGTGGACGAGGGGTGGGGGGAGGCGGTGGGGATCGGTGGGGGTTGAAAGGGGAGCGGGGGTGGTGGAGGCGGGGGGGGATCGGTGGAGGTTTTAAGGTGGAGGAGGGGGTGATTGGGGGAGGTTGAAGGTGGACTGAGGGGGGGTGGAGGCGGGTGGGGATCGGGGGAGGTTGAAGGGGGAGCGAGTGGTTTTAGAGCGGGTGGGGATTGGTGGAGGTTTAAGGGAGCTGAGGGGGGGGATCGGTGGAGGTTGAAGGGGAGCTGAGGGGTGGTGGACTGGTGGAGGTTTTAAAAGGGGGAGCTGGGGGTGGGGGGGGGGTGGGTCTGTGGAGGTTGAAGGTGGAATTTAGGGGGGGGGACTGGGGAGGTTGAAGGGGAGGAGGGTGTGGGGGCGGGTGGTGGTCTGGGGAGGGGGAAGGGGGAGCTGAGGGGTGGGGGGTGCGACGGTTCTGTGATTGGGGTTAAAGGGGTTTAGGTCGGTGACGGGGGGAGTCTCTGAAGAACAAAAATTCAACATAGCAGAACAGACGAGTGAAAATGCCTACGATTCCCGAGCCGCATGTGTGTGGAAGAGAGAGGGGAGGGGGGGGAGGTTTGGGGGTTTAGAGAGAGTGTTGTGGTGTGTGGGGGGAGGGGGAGAGAGTGTTGGGGGAGAGTGGGTTTGGGGAGAAGGGTATTTTGTGGGGGAGTGGGGGGTTTTAGAGAATTTTTGTGTGAAAAGTTGTGTGTGTATGTGTGTGGTGTGTGTTGTTGAAGAGAGGTGTTGTGTGTGTGTGTGTGAGTGTGTGTGTGGGGGAGTGTGGGGGGGGTTGTGGAGGAGGGGAAAAAGTTGTGTGTTGGAGGTGTGTGTGTGTGTGGGTGTGTGTGGTAAAAAAGAGTGTGGTGGAATGTTTGTGTGTGTTTTGGTGGGTGTTGTGTTGTGTGTGTGAGAGAGAGTGTGTGTGGAGGAGAGAGAAAGGGATGTAGTGAGAGTGTGTGTGTGTGGTTTTGGTTGTGGGAGAGAGAGGGTGGGGAGTGTGTGTTTGTTATGTTTTGGGGGTGTGTGTGGGGGGGGGGGTGCAGTTTTTGTCACAGAGGTTTTGATCTGACTTCTGTTGGGAGCGAAAAAGTTTACGGGTTTTTGTTGTGTGGTTGTTGGTGTTGGGAAGCCAGCATGTAATCATGCTAAAAAGTACACACCCCAACAACACACAACACACAACACAACAC
>JAFMOC010000798.1:0-32500 GCA_019802505.1 Corydoras sp. C115
CGGGGGTGGGGTTCTGTTTTGGGTTGGTTGCTATTTCATGGAATGGTCGCCCAAAATCATTAAAATTAAAAATTTGGACATTTTGTTTTTTTTGCCCCATTTTTGGCTTTATTAAAAATTTCTCTATGCCCGAAAAAAAAACAATTTTATTTCCATTTAACAGAAAAAAAAAACCCCCCCCCCCCCCAGTAAGGACAAAGTGCCAAAAAATGGTGGAATGAATTTAATAGTTTTTTAAATGTCTTTTTGAACGTTCGTTTTTCCTGATGGTTGTTTCTGGATCATGTAGGATCTTCGGCGCGACGCCGTTTAGTCGATCTGGTTTCTGATTGGTCGTACATGTTTGAACAGCGTGATCCTTGCGTGTTTGCGACGGGGGTTTTTAAAATTTTTTTGAGACCAGCCTGTTTTTTTCTGCTTTTTTTTCCTTTCTTGCAGCCCGACCACTGCAAAAACGAGATGAACTTAAACGCCCCAGCTCCCGCCCCCTTTTCGACGGACGGCCAACAGCAGCTGGGTGGTGGTCTTCAAAGCGCTCATCACCACCCATCACCTCATGATGTACGGCAACGAGGTGAGTGAACGAAGCTCCAGACCTCAGCCGGATGAGGCTCAGCTCACCCTTACATTTAACTCTCACGATGGTGAAGAAGCGACCAATCAAATCCTCTCCTTTAATCTCCAGCCCAACATCCAACTTCACTATTCCTCTTCAGCGGTCACGGGGGGGCTTTGTTTTTTTTACCCCCCTCATTGGGGCCCATTGTTTGTCTGTGGGGGGCGGCAGGGTTTCTTAGTGGTTTGCACATTCACCTCGTTTCCCATATCGAATCCCATCTTCCCCCCGTGTCCACGGGGGTTTTCCCCTCCGGTTCTCCGCTTTCCCCTCCCACATCCAAAAAAATGGATCAAGCTTGATTTTGCAAATTGCCCCATAAGGGGTGGTCTGTGTGAGTGGTGTGTCCCCAGGATTGTTTGGGCCCTGCCGGGGTGTATCTGCCCACGCCCGAAAACTTTCTCCGAACCCTGTGATGGGCCATGGGGAACCCCCCCCGTGACCCAATGATGGTGGATAGAGTGGTATGGATGGATAGGGCAATTATAATGTTTGTAATTGTGATTAACTTGTATACCATCTTTGCCTTTAAATTAGTGGACTCTCATAGCTCTTATCGAGAACTTTATCTCTATTAGGGTCGCGGGAGGGTGGGGGTGTCCCAACTTCCATCCAGGGGAGAAGGTTTCAGCTGCTGGGAGATACCCCAGGACAGGGTGCCAATCTAAACTGGCACACACTCACGCTCCAGAAACACACTCTAAAATTGGGGGCAATTTGTAGACATCAATTGACTTGATCCATGTTTGTTGGACTGTGTGAGAAACCGGATGAAAACCCGGGGAGGTAAACCCACGCGGACACGGGGAGCGAACTAGTGGAAAAAACTCAACCAGATGGGATGTCGCCACCCAGAGGGAAATGGCCCTATTGCTTGAGGGAGTAAATGGGTAACTCAATAGACTTGATCCCTGTTTTTGGACTGTGGGAGGAAACCAGAGAACCCGGAGGAAACCCACACGGACACGGGGAGAACATGGAAACCCCACCCATGTTTTTAGTCTTATTCCCCAAATTTCACATTATTTTAAACCCCTCTGTGTGTCATTTAAAAATAATAATAATAATAATTTAAAGCTCGTTTGTGTGATTTGAATTCCTGGTGAGAACTGAAGGAAATAAAGCACCCGTGTTTGTTCTCCTGCTCACTCTTACCCCGACTATCAGCTCCTCTGGACTAGACTTCTGGATGATAGAGGGGCGTGTGGTTCTCACAGACACACCTCACGATGTAGAGCAGATAAACAGACCACCCAAGATATGCAGCCATCGCTTGTCAGTGTCGAGTCTCATGTAGAGCCTCAGTCTCACATGCACATCGTCTACTGTGCAATTAAGCTTAAGCCTCGATTCATGACAACAAACCAGTCAGTGTGTAACATACACAAACACAAAAACACTCTTCAAACCTGTTGTGAAGACAGAAATGCAAATCCGCGCCGGACATTTTCCCACAGGAACGTTGTCTTCACATCAACCTTTAATGTAAAAGCTTAAACCCACACTAACTTTAAAACCATGCATATAAAAGCAAACCCATCCATCCATTATCTTCCGCTTTATCCTCTAAAGGGGGGGGGGGTCCCCATGCCCATCCAGGAGAGAACGTCTCGGGCGCTGGGCAGATAGACCCAGGACAGGGTGCCAATCTATCACTGGGCACACACTCACTCACACATACATACTCTATATGGGGCAATTTGGAGAACTCAATTGATTTGATCCATGTTTTTGGACTGTGGGAGGAAACCGGAGAACCCGGAGGAAACCCACGCGGACACGGGGAGACCATGGAAACTCCACCCAGATTGGGATTCGAACCGGGAATCCCTAGTGCTGAGAGGAGAACATGCTAAACACTAAGCCACCGTGCCGCCCTACACATAATATATAGGGGCAAATTAGAGCAGCTGATTGATCTTGAATCTCCCATCCAGGGGAGAATGTCTCGGGCGCTGGGCAGATACACCCAGGACAGAACGCCAATCTATCGCTGGGCACACACTCACTCACACAGACACACTCTATATGGGGCAATTTGGAGAACTCAATTGACTTGATCCATGTTTTTGGACTGTGGGAGGAAACCGGAGAACCCGGAGGAAACCCACGTGGACACGGGGACACTAAGCCACCGTTCCGCCCTTATAAAAGGGAATGTACTCCATTTAAAGAATAGCCAGAGGTTCTTTGTAGCTTCAATTAATAATTTCCATAATTCACTAGAACTTGAGTAAACGATAAATGTTCCGCTCATCGACCGAAGTGCTGTACGAAGTTAAAAAGACTGAACACATCGTTCTCAACATGAATTCAGATAAAAACACTCTGATTAAACTCTGAACGTCCGCTCCGTGGCCTCGGTGCTGGAACCGAGGAGGGCCCCCATCACCCCTCTGCTTCGGCTGCGACTGTAAAACAGCCAACAATAACCGGGCTGAAGACCTCAAATATGTGAACTCCACTAAATCTGGAGTTGTTCTAGTGTTGCTTAAATGTTTGTGGGCTCTGTAGGCTTTTCTATAACTCTGCATGAGTTGGACCTAAAACGGGATCTGATTTTCAAACAATTTGCAGAAGTATTTTTATTAGGGGTGAGCTGCAATATTCGCTGATTCGCTGATTCGATTCGGAGAACCGTAGTCGACTATGAACCTCATAGTCGAATGTACCATTTTGACCACATGGGGGCGCCCATGGCTGCTGCTAAGCATTAGTTTTTACATGAAATGTCTTGTTTTCGTTATATATATAGCCTTTTGTCAAATAAAATCATCCTAATCATCCTAAAACTCATTGATCTGAGTGTTTTAGGTTTTTCCTTTGAAGTGGAAAAAAGTCCAGAACGGGGATCCCATTTACGGTGCTCTAGAAAAACAAGTAAAATATAAAAAAAATCTTTTTTAAAAACCACGCATATAGCGCCATCTTGTGGTGAAATCTTAACTGATTCGACTATCAGTCGACTATAGGGAAAATCTGACGAATCAGATTCGACTATGAAAATCCTTAGTTGAAGACACCCCTCATTTTTACTGCCATTTTGACAACATGCAATTAAATCCAGTGAATTGGAGAAAGTCATGAACCAGAGAGCTGCACCGTTAAAATAGCAGCCTGCCAAAGTCAAACAACGCCTGGCTTTTTAAGGGAAAAAGCAAGTGACGCGCTGGTTGATTAATTGCACATGATACTTAAAACACAGCCATGAATAATGAACTTTTGCTCATTTGGAAACCGTTCCTGTCCTTATGATCGCAAACACGTTGCCACGCCCTAAATCATGCTGCGCAGTCGACGGCTCGCCGATATCGGGCCCGTAGGTTTGAATTGTATTCGTGTTTGCAGACATGCGGCACGTTTCCGGCTGCCCAATGTGTTACGCACTTTGCAAATTAGCAGTTAAGGCAAATTAAACTAATGAGAAGCAAATTGGCTTCGAAATGACGATCAGAACTTCAGAATCGCACAATGCTCCAGTTGTTCTGGTTTTATAGAAGTGAAGCCTCGGAACGCTGTGATGTTTTAAAGCCTCTTTGTGTTTGTGTTCTTTGCGTTTGTGTTCGTTTATAATCGTGTTTTATTACATGGTTCTGTATGTTTAAGCGAAATGGCTCGATGGTGGTGTTTCATGCTTTGTGGTTTAACACACTCAGCTCAGCGGGCACTCATTAAAGAGTGAAGGATCGTATGTGAGGCGTCAAGTCTTTTTTTATTTTATATATTTTTATTTATATATATATATATATCACATATACACATACACTGTAAATAATATTGCTATTAATAACATCAATTTTTTTATTAATAACAACATTTTCTCAGGACACCAATCTATCGCTGGGCACACACTCACACACACACACTCTATATGGGGCAATTTGGAGAACTCCAATAGAACCAAATCAAAAAAATAATTAACCAATCAGCGAGCCACCTGCCGTTCTCTTAAAGCCTGGAGCAGTCTGACTTCGGAGGATTGCTATTTGAAACAGCGAGTTAGATTGTGTTTGGAAGTCAGCTGCTGAACCTGATGTGTTTAAACCAGAACAAGCACTTACCATCAAAGACGATCTGAGGTGTGTGCTGTACACCAGGACGTGAGTCATTCCTGTGTCAGGTTCTGCTACATTTCGAGCTGCGTTTGATCCCAAAATGGCGACACATGAATGAAAGCAGGACATGCCTCCGTGCTGTTCGTCATCACCTGCCGGGGCTGCGGCTCTGTTCCTGACAGCGATGGCTTTGTGAATGGGGATGCTTCTGGCATCGGCGCGTTGTCAACTCGCCGCCGCTTCCAGCCTCTGTTTGGTTTGTTTGGTTTTCCATTCGTTTACCCATTTGCTCGTAACTCCGGTAATTACTGAAGTTCTGAAGCTTTTTAAAGGTGTTCTCACACTGTACGTCACCTGAAAGACCTTTCAGCTTGATCTGAACTGAGACACAAAACCCAAATGTCTGATCGTCTTGAACAAGTTCGGCGTCGGGGATTCTTACAGCCGCCGCTGTGAGGGACCATTCATTCATTCATTCATTATCTTCCGCTTTGTCCTATATATATTAGGGTCGTGGGGGGGGGGGTTCCCCATGCCCATCCAGGGGAGAACGTTTCGGGCACTGGGCAGATAGACCCAGGACAGGGCGCCAATCTATCGTAGGGCACACACTCACTCACACAGACACACTCTATATGGGGCAATTTGGAGAACACAATTGACTTGATCCATGTTTTTGGACTGTGGGAGGAAACCGGAGAACCCGGAGGAAACCCACGCGGACACTGGGAGAACATGGAAACTCCACCCAGATGGGGATTCGAACTGGGAATCCCTAGTGCTGAGAGTTCACCTCTCAGCACCTCTCAGCACTATTATATTATATATTTTATATTTTTATATATTTTTATTTATATATATATATATATATATATATATATGTATATATATATATATATATATATATATATATATATATATATATATATATATATATATATATATATCACATATACACATACACTGTAAATGATATTGCTATTAATAACATCAATACATTTTCTCAGGACACCAATCTATCGCTGGGCACACACTCACACACACACACACTCTATATGGGGCAATTTGGAGAACTCCAATAGAACCAAATCAAAAAAAAAAAAAAAATCATGGGCATATATATCCATCCATCCATTATCTTCCGCTTTATCCTCTATTAGGGTCGCGGGGGGGTTCCCCATGCCCATCCAGGGGAGAACGTTTCGGCCGCTGGGCAGATACACCCAGGACAGGATGCCAATCTATTACTGAACACACACTCACTCACTCAATCTATATGGGGCAATTTGTAGCGTTTAATTAATTATCCTTTATCCATACGGGTGGCACGGTGGCTTAGTGGTTATAACACGTTCTCCTCTCAGCACTAAGGATTCCCGGTTCGAATCCCCATCTGGGTGGAGTTTCCATGTTCTCCCCGTGTCCGCGTGGGTTCCCTCCGGGTTCTCCGGTTTCCTCCCACAGTCCAAAAACATGGATCAAGTCAATTGAGTTCTCCAAATTGCCCCACATAGAGTGTGTCTGTGTGAGTGAGTGTGTGTCCAGCGATAGATTGGCGTCCTGTCCTGGGTGTATCTGCCCAGCGCCCGAGACGTTCTCCCCTGGATGGGCATGGGGAACCCCCCCCCCCCGTGACCCTAATAGAGGATAAAGCGGAAGATGATGATGAATGAATGAACCTTTATCCATGTTTTTGGACTGTGGGAGGAAACCAGAGAACCCGGAGGAAACCCACGCGGACACGGGGAGAACATGGAAGCTCCACCCAGATGGGGATTCGAACCGGGAATGTGAGGGACCATATGAATGTTAAATTCGTGTTTGGGGTTCTTTTTGGATGGTATGTTGTTGCAGATGTAGGGGGGGGGGGTAACGGGGAGGGTAGGGGGAGTGATAGGTAGAGTGATGAGAGCAGGAGGTAAAGAGTCTGTGTGAGGGAGATAAGAGGACAGTGGGGTGAAAATGCTGAGTGTAATGATTGAGGTCTTGGCGTAACATTGAGGATCACAGAGAGGACAGTGGACGTGTCTCCGCTGAACGAGGTCGTGTGCTTGTCAGCTCGTTTCTTCCGATACCAGAACGTCCTCGCTTCTTTTTTGATTAATTATAGAAGACGTTCCACTGACTACAGGGCATGAAATGAACTCCTAATTAGCAACATTTTGTAATTAGGCGTTTTTCGCAGTGTGTGTACTGCACCAGTTAAGAGTTTGGACACGCCCCCCTTTGGACTCCACTTATTGTCCATGTGGTTAGCATGGTCTCCTCTCAGCACTAGGGATTCCCGGTTCAAATCCCCATCTGGGTGGAGTTTCCATGTTCTCCCCGTGTCCGTGTGGGTTTCCTCCGGGTTCTCCGGTTTCCTCCCACAGTCCAAAAACATGGATCGAGTCAATTGAGTTCTCTGTGTCTGTGTGAGTGAGTGTGTGCCCAGTGATGGATTGGCGTCCTGTCCTGGGTGTATCTGCCCAGCGCCCGAAACGTTCTCCCCTGGATGGGAGATTCAAGATGAATCAGCTGCTCTAATTTGCCCCTATATATTATGTGTAGCGCTGCACGGTGGCTTAGTGGTTAGCATGTTCTCCTCTCAGCACTAGGGATTCCCGATTCGAATCCCCATCTGGGTGGAGTTTCCATGTTCTCCCCGTGTCCGCGTGGGTTTCCTCCGGGTTCTCCGGTTTCCTCCCACACTCCAAAAACATGGATCAAGTCAATTGAGTTCTCCAAATTGCCCCATATAGAGTGTGTCTGTGTGAGTGAGTGTGTGCCCAGTGATAGATTGGCGTCCTGTCCTGGGTGTATCTGCCCAGCGCCCGAAACGTTCTCCCCTGAATGGGCATGGGGAACCCCACCGCGACCCTAGTAGAGGATAAAGCGGAAGATAATAGATGGATGGAAAAATGCATGGTGTGTAGATGAGCAGATTGGAAATGACAGGTGTGTGTTGCCTGCTGTATGTTCATCGTTCGGGGTGTTTGGGTGTGTTAGTGTGCAAAGGGGGCCTGAGCTTCTGCCCACTGCTGGTGGCTGTGATAATGTTCTTGCTCTACAGATAAGTAACCGCCTGCTGACTTAGCAACTCATACTTAAAATGATTATTAAAAAAAAAAAAAAAAGGCATGTTTTATAGCAGCATGTTCTCCTCTCAGCACTAGGGATTCCCGGTTCGAATCCCCATCTGGGTGGAGTTTCCATGTTCTCCCCGTGTCCACGTGGGTTTCCTCCGGGTTCTCCGGTTTCCTCCCACAGTCCAAAAACATGGATCAAGTCAGTTGAATTCTCCAAATTGCCCCATATAGAGTGTGTATGCGTGAATTGAGTGTGTGTCCAGCGATAGATTGGCGTCCTGTCCTGGGTCTATCTGCCCAACGCCTGAGATGTTCTCCCCTGGATGGGCATGGGGAACCCCCCACCCATAAAAATGGATGTTTTATAGCCATAATGGCATCGTTTCCTGAAAACGGTGTGAATGATAATTTATGTGAAATTGGTTACTTGAAAAAAAAATAAATAAATGTGAAAGTTAATTTTAAGTAAGGGCGGCACGGTGGCTTAGTGTTTAGCATGTTCTCCTCTCAGCACTAGGGATTCCCGGTTCGAATCCTCCAGGTTCTCCGGTTTCCTTCCACAGTCCAAAAACATGGATCAAGTCAATTGAGCTCTCCAAATTGCCCCATAAAGAGTGTGTTTGTGTGAGTGAGTGTGTGCCCAGCGATAGATTGGCGCCCTGTCCTGGGTGTATCTTCCCAGTGCCCAAAACGTTCTTCCCTGGATGGGCATGGGGAACCCCCCCCCTCCACGACCCTAATAGAGGATAAAGAGTAAGATAATGGATGAATGAATGAATTTTAAGTAACTGCAAGAAAAAAAATTCAAACACCAACCAAAAGAACGTCCACACGTCACCTAAACACAAGTTTCCTCTTGTGCACAAAGGCACCAAACACTCTTCACCGACCACAACGTCCCTGCTTCAGTCATGTAGAGATGATGAGACGTCTTGAGCCATTTTTTTTGATGTTCTTAAGAGTTTTAAACCTCCCACTGTCTGTTCTTTCAGTTCCTCTGATCTTAATCTATTAGAACATTGTTGCTTGTAGTTGTGGTCTCTTCTCCTTTAGTCAGGATCTTCACAGTGGATGAATTATTCGTGTGCTGCTGGACTCTGGGCTCTCCAGGGACTCATGCATTGTATTGTGCTGGTATCTACCGTGCGGCGCATCAGTTAGTGCGTCCACCTGGCAGCATTGTGGTCCTGGGTTTGATTCCCGGTCGTGGAGAACAAAGGTCCTTTCCGTGTGGCCTCTGCATGTCCTCGGTGTCTTTGTTTGGATTTTCTCCGGGGAGCGCAGCTTCCTTCCACGTTTCAAAGGCACGCCGACACGTAAATGGACGATGCTGAATCGCCCCGTGACGGAGTTGTTTGTCGGTGTTTATATCGGGGAAATAACCGCCGATGCCGAACAGACATTAAACTCCTCGATAAAGCAACAAACAAAAGCAACGACACACATCAGCTTCACGGCTTTGGGTTCGTTCCCGCCCGCTGCATGTTTCAGCTCACGCGCTCGTACGTCCACAGTGCTGGAGACGGGATTGGATCTCGCTCTCTGCGCCTCGGTTCCGTTATCCCTGCAGCTCACTGCAAACACAGAGCAGATTATGAGGCAGGACCTTGCCGGTGAGCATCCCCGCCGTTCCAATCTGCGGTCCCCAGGATCCGCTTCTCATTCAGAAACATACAACCTGTAAAACATGAGGTTGCGTCCACTGTGTCTCCAAACGTTTGAGTCGTGTTCCGTCACGGAACACGAAAATCAATAAGCCGACATGATATCAATATTAGATGTGTCCTGCCATTAAACCAGAGACTGATGAGTGAAGAGTAGACCATCACAGCCCTGTTCTTTATGGGACGTCCAGGGGAGAACGTCTTGGGCGCTGGGCAGATAGACCCAGGACAGGGCGCCAATCCATCTCTGGAGACACACTCACTCACACAGATACATTCTATATGGGGCAATTTGGAGAACTCAATTGACTTTGATCCATGTTTTTGGACTGTGGGAGGAAACCGGAGAACCCGGAGGAAACCCACGCGGACACGGGGAGAACATGGAAACTCCACCCAGATGGGGATTCGAACCGGGAATCCCTAGTGCTGAGAGGCGAACGTGCTAACCACTAAACCACCGTGCCGCCCTTCTGCAACAACATACCATCCAAAAAGAACCCCAAACATGAATTTAACATTGAAAGGGTCCCTCACGTTCCCAGTTCGAATCCCCATCTGGGTGGAGTTTCCATGTTCTCCCCGTGTCCGCGTGGGTTTCCTCCGGGTTCTCCGGTTACCTCCCACAGTCCAAAAACATGGATCAATTGAGTTCTCCAAATTGCCCCATATAGAGTGTGTCTGTGTGAGGGGTGTGTGGGGGTGTTCCCCATGCCCATCCAGGGGAGAACGTCTCGGGCGCTGGGCAGATACACCCAGGAAAGGGCGCCAATCCATCGCTGGACACACACTCACTCGAACAGATACATTCTATATGGGGCAATTTGGAGAACTCAATTGACTTTGATCCATGTTTTTGGACTGTGGGAGCAAACCGGAGAACCCGGAGGAAACCCACGCGGACACGGGGAGAACATGGAAACTCCACCCAGATGGGGATTCGAACCGAGAATCCCTAGTGCTGAGAGGCGAACGTGCTAACCACTAAGCCACCATAATAATAATAATAATAATAATTATTATTATTATTATAACATAACAGTTTTATTAAAGCAATACAGCACTCGAGGTTGTGTATTATTGTAAATAAATCACGGGGAAGGCGTGTAGCTGTACTCCGCTACATGTCGCGCCCAACACCCTCTTTCCCGTGATTTATTCAGAATAATGAACGCTGCCTCATGTCTCTGTGCTTTATTAATCCACAGACTGCTGACCGTGTGGAATCGACTCGTCGTTCAGTTCGTATTAAAGTCCAGCCGAATTTTGACTCGATGGCGATGTTTCAGATCAGGTTCCATATCATGTTTGGAATGTTGTCGTAATGTCATTCGGAATACCGGCGGCGCTCGTGGAAGAGACTCGAGTCGTTTGACATTCAGGCGGCGTGGTGTTTTTCAGAGGGTGCAGAAAGCACTGTTTGCATAATGGATGCTGTGTTTGAGTGATGTAAGCTGGCCAAGGTAGTAATTACCTTTTTTTTTTTTTTTTTTTAATAAGCACACACTCTTAGTTGCAATGCTTTTCTCGTGTGTGCCCCCCCCCCCCCCCCCCATTCTCTTGAGTAAAACTGTCAGGTAGAACCGGACTAAAAAAGCCTTCTAATCGATGCCTACGAGCTCGCGAGAGGAAAAATATGCGGCCAAACTGTGATTATCATCCATTAGCCGAGTTTTTTTTTTACCGAATGGGACCAAGCCGGCTGTTAGAGGCCGAATACTGAGAGGACTCAGGACGTCCAGATCCAGACGTGTGGTGTTGATTAGCTGAAGTGTTTTGTCATCAACACTATGACATCATTACAACTCTATTGATTTAACAGAATGCTTGTAAAATCAGAATGAATACATCCATACAGTATAACCTGCTCCTGTATCTCTTATATTTAATATAAATCCATGCTGAGGTTCCACATGCCCATCCAGGGGAGAACGTTTTGGGATGCACCCAGACAGGGTGCCGATCTATCGCTGGGCACATACCTGTAGATAAGAGCAATTTAGAGCAGCCAATTCACCTTGAATCCATGTTTTTGTGAATGGAAACTGGAGGTACAATATAATGAAATACATATACATAACGCAAATACATAACGCAAATACAAATTACAAATACATAACGCAAACACAAATTACAAATACATATACATAACGCAAATACATAACGCAAATACATATACATATGCATTTGTATTTGTGTTATGTATTTGTGATATCACAAATACAAAACAGTCATATATTTTCCCCTTTAATAAACTTTATTATATGTAACTAAGTATGAAGATATATATATATATATATTATATATTTAATACTTTATTATATATGTAATATATTGGTTATATATATATATATATATATATATATATATATATATAACCAAAACAAAATGTGACCCATAAGCACATGCAACCTCAAACGCTTTTATATTTTAAATCCAAACATCTCTCTGTAATCTTTGTTGGCTGTAATTACCCTCGTTAACCTCATTTAATTGAATTCCTTAAATGAAATAAAAATGTGTATTTTTTTAATTAGATGTTTCTTGTAATCATTAGTTTTTTTTTTATTTAATTATTATTATTTACTAATCATTCGTTTATTTTATTTTATTGTTATTTACTAATCTTTTTTTTTATTTTTAATTATTTTGTAGTCATTAATTTTTTTAAATTTAATTATTATTAATTCGTAATCATTCGTTTTTTTATTATTATTATCTTTTTTTTTATTGAATTATTATTATTTAGTAATCTTTTTTTTTTTTTTTAATTATTTTGTAGTCATTAGTTTTTTTTAATTTAATTATTATTCATTCGTAATCATTCGTTTTTTTTTATTTAATTCTTATTATTTAGTAATCATTATTTTTTTTAATGGAATTATTTTGTTGTCATTATTTTTTTTTAAATGTAATTATTATTATTTAGTAATCATTCGTTTTTTTAAATTTAATTATTATTATTTAGTAATCCCCCCCCCCCCCGTATCATTTCGTTTCCTGAGTCTTTCCGGCCGTCCCCGGTTCTCCGTGGCGGTGCGTGCGCAGGGGCAGAGTCTGAAGCGAGCCTATTCATTCCGGGTAACCGTTCCCATCACAGGAACACGCTGTTAATTGAGTTTGAAACGCTGCCGTGCATTCAGATGCTATACGAGGTGTCGAATCGAGCGTGTCAAGTCCTCAGCAGCAGCCCCAAGATGCTCCTCTCCCTCTGACGGATGAGGCGATGGAGCGCTCCCAGATCTGCTGCAATAATGCGCCTGCTGCCCGCGATGGTGGCCCTCGAAGTGCTTTCTGCATTGTCCCGCCGGCGTCTGTGATTTAAAATTTAGCAAATAATGTCGGAATTGTTGGGACCCAGCGAATGACTTTTTGATGTGACACATAAAGTGCTCGGTGAAAGAAGCAGAAACGGCAATTACATCGGCAGTACAATAGAGGGGGGGGGGGGGGGGGGGTTCTGTCGGTCGAATCTGAGATCATCTCAGGGGGGGGGCAGCAGTGCGGATTGCTCCAGCAACAAAACGCACTGAGCAAATGGATTTCTCTCTGCAAATAAGTGGCCTTTTTATTTATATAATTTTTCCTCCTCCTCCTCCATCTTTCTTCTTTACACTTGCGTCTGCGCTTCCACGGCTCTGGTTGCGGACCCGTAGCCATAGAAACCTCTGGACTTGCCGAGGGATGAGTGCTTTGCCTCTCTGTGTGGAAGTGCATATGTATGCATGAGCACACTCCTCCAGGGTCAGGTTTGATTCCAAGCGAACGCATTGATCAAGACGTGTAAGACGGGACTGAAATCTCATCACGCATCACTCCTCCTTTCTCCACGAGCTTTGGCTGGAGAACTCCTTCGCCCCGGAGCCTTTTGCATGAATAACGCCGAGCCGTTAAGGGCCAGATTCATTTGCGATTTATTATTTGAAGAAGAGAAACTTGGGCGCGTCCCGATGCTTATTTGTCTACATGTGCCAGCTGCAGGATGGCCGTTTGAATGAGCACCCTTCAGCTTTATTACGGTGAAATACCGATGCTCTGATCGAAGCCGTCTCGATAAACGCGGCCGTACGGAGAAGCCGCATTAGCGTCTGCTTATGTTTGCTGGCTGTATTTCTTCGTTGAAAGCTTTAATACCAGCATTGTGTGAACCGTGGAGGAAAAGTAACAGCGGATCCTCCATCAACATGCAGTCTGGATTTGGTTCCCATCATCTGTTTCATGATTATAATAAAAACAAATAAAAAAAAATAAATCATGGGCATATATATCCATCCATCCATTATCTTCCGCTTTAACCTCCTACTAGGGTCGCGGAGGGGGGGGGGGTTCCCCATGCCCATCCAGGGGAGAACGTTTTCGGGCGCTGGGCAGATACACCCAGGACAGGATGCCAATCTATCACTGAACACACACTCACTCACACAACACACTCTATATGGGGCAATTTGTAGCGTTTAATTAATTATCCTTTATCCATACGGGCGGCACGGTGGCTTAGTGGTTATAACATGTTCTCCTCTCAGCGCTAGGGATTCCCAGTTCGAATCCCCATCTGGGTGGAGTTTCCATGTTCTCCCCGTGTCTGCGTGGGTTTCCTCCGGGTTCTCCGGTTTCCTCCCACAGTCCAAAAACATGGATCAAGTCAATTGAGTTCTCCAAATTGCCCCATATGGAGTGTATCTGTGTGTGTGAGTGTGTGCCCAGCGATGGATTGGCGCCCCCTGTCCTGGGTGTATCTGCCCAGCGCCTGAAACGTTCTACCCTGGATGGGCATGGGGAACCCCCCCCCGTGACCCTAAATGATGATAAAGTGGGAGATAATGAATGAATGAACCTTTATCCATGTTTTTGGACTGTGGGAGGAAACCGGAGAACCCGGAGGAAACCCACGCGGACACGGGGAGAACATGGAAACTCCACCCAGATGGGGATTCGATCCGGGAATCCCTAGCACTGAGAGGAGAACCTAAACACCAAGCCACCGTGCCACAATGCCCCATATTGAGTGCGTGTGTGTGAGTGAATGCGTGTCTAGTGATTGATTGGCGCCCTGTCCGGGGTGTATCTGCCCAGCGCCCAAAACGAGGGGGTTCCCCATGCCCATCCAGGGGAGAACGTTGTGGGCGCTGGGCAGATACACCCAGTACAGGATGCCAATCTATCGCTGGGCACACACTCACTCACACAGACACACTCTATATGGGGCAATTTGGAGAACTCAATTGACTTGATCCATGGTTTTGGACTGTGGGAGGAAACCGGAGAACCCGGAGGAAACCCACGCGGACACGGGGAGGACATGGAAACTCCACCCAGATGGGGAGTCGAACCGGGAGTCCCTAGCGCTGAGAGGAGAACATGAAGACGTTCTGAATTATAACTTTAAATCAGTTGTGTGGAAGCTCCGGCTCATTGTGTGTTTGTAAGACTCCTCTGGCTGCTTCTCCAGACGCTGTAGCCCATTACCCTCAAGTCTTTCTGCCACAAGCACTTCATTACCGTCCAGCGCGGTGGACTCGGCCGGGCCGTCGGTGAGAACTTTTCTGCTGCGGTTCCTTATTCTAATTATTATTTTTGACATCATGACACAAGGCTCCCGCTTTAATGACAGAGTCCAGAGGTTCTGTGGACGGTTCACACGACGCTTTTGTCATTAAACAGAAGCGATAACAAACTGCTGTTCCGTTCCAGACGGAGACGGATCGTGTCTTTGCTCTGGGCAGTAACGGGCTCTTTTTTCCACCCCCTCCTGGGCCGCGGATACCTTGTGATTAAGTATTAAACCTCTGGTTAAAGCTTCAGTTCTAAGCTGGACCGATGGCTTGTGCATGCTGATCCTGTGCATCCATCCAGCGCACTTTAAAGCTGCCTTTGAGCTTCGGGGGCCTGCAGTGTTCAGGAGGACGGGGTCTGGGTTATTTCAGGTGAAGGGAAGTAAAAATGTCCCCACGGTTTAAAGAGACACTAAATGGAGAAGCGGTTTCAGAACATGCAGTGATTAGATAACCCTGAACTGAAGGACTTGATCCGGGTTTAAAGACACAGCTCCCACGTTCCGCAGAATGAATGACGTCATCAGCTCAGTTCTCACGTCTCTGATGACGTCTCCACATTTGTAGTTTGTGAAGTTCATCCGTCCATCCATTATCTTCAGCTTTGTCCTCTACTAGGGGGGGCGGACAAGCTATCGCTGGGCACACACTCACTCATACAGACACACTCTATATGGGGCAATTTGGAGAACTCAATTGACTTGATCCATGTTTTTGGACTGTGGGAGGAAACCGGAGAACCCGGAGGAAACCCACGCGGACACAGGGAGAACATGGAAACTCCACCCAGATGGGGATTCCAACCGGGAATCCCTAGTGCTGAGAGGAGAACATTCATCCATCCATTCATTATCTTCCGCTTTATCCTCTATTAGGGTCACGGTGGGGTTCCCCATGCCCATCCAGGGGAGAACGTTTCGGGCGCTGGGCAGATACACCCAGGACAGGGCACCAATCCATCGCTGGACACACACTCACTCACACAGACACACTCTATAGGGGGCAATTTTTGAGAATCCAACCCACAAGGACACAGGGAGAACATGGAAACTCCACCCAGATTGGGATTCGAACCGGGAATCCATAATGCTGAGAGGAGAACATGCTAAACCACTGTGCCGCCGAGAGGAGAACATGCTAAACTAAATCGTAATAATCATATCATCAAAATCTGGAATCTGTCCTGGGTGTATCTGCCCAGCACCCTAAACGTTCTCCCCTGGATGGGCATGGGGCACAGCATGGAATAATAATCATGTTAGATGAATTTAGTGTCGTTGGTTTCCTTCATAACTTCTGACTGTAATGTTCTCTCGTTTGTAAGTCTCTTTGGAGAACAGCGTCTGCTGAATGACTGAATGTAAATGTAAATGCTGCCCTTTAACCCGGTTTCTCTCTCAGTTTTAACCCTATAATCCGCTGATCGTGGACGTCACGCCGTCTCAGGGAAGCGGGTTCGGCTGGCGGCGGTTACATAACGCGGTTACATAACGCCGCCCGCCGGCTGTCGTCAGATACATTTCCATATTTAAAAAATGAATGGAGCTGCAAAGTTCTCCGAACACGGCGTTTTTAAAAGATGTGGTCTGTTAAAGCGCCATCAAACTTTCATGCGGTTTCCTCAGCGCCAGAGACCTGCTGTGAATGTCACCCCCCCCCCTCCCCCCTCCCCCCTTCCCGCCCTCTTATAATATTAGTCAATACAGACTGAGCCTGATGGCACAGCCCCGTCGTGTCGGAGCAGAGACCCGAGCACTGCCCGGGATTTCCCCTCCTGCCCCGCCCTGTGATCCACAGACGGGGTGGGATCTGCGGCGTCTGCCGACTCGGCACGGCTGCGGGCTGAAGCGGGCACCTCGCGCAGAACGGGGGGTTTTCCGTCCTCGGTTTTCACACTCAGATAAACGCTCCCATCGTAGGTCGTATGAGGGTGTGGTGGTAAGCTCAGTGGTTGGGGTGTTGGGTTATCAATCTGAAGGTTGTGGGTTCAAATCCCAGGTCCACTGAAGTTACCAATGTGGGTCTTGAGCAAGAACCTTAACCCTCATTGCTGCAGGGATGTTGTGATTGAACCCTGTGTTCACCTTGTAAGTCCATCCATCCATTATCTTCCGCTTCATCCTCTATTAGGGTCGTGGTGGGGTTCCCCATTCCCATCCAGGGGAGAACGTCTCGGGCGCTGGGCAGATACACCCAGGACAGGACGCCAATCCATCACTGGGCACGCACTCACTCACACACACACACTCTATATGGGGCAATTTGGAGAATTCAATTGACTTGAGGGAACCTCCAGCGACCCCAACAGAAGATTAAGCGGTTAAAATTAAGAGAACAAGAAATCTGTAGTTCCAAATGCGCCAGCTGAACTGCAGTGTTATTAAATCCGATTATTTGGTTTTAATGTCTATATTTTCGCTTTAATTCACATTTCAGACATGAGTAACATGAATAGTATACTGTATGCTAGAATATAATAATATTATATATCGGTTCAAAGTATCTGGTAAAGACATCCTTACACAAAATCCATTCATTCATTATCTTCCGCTTTATCCTCTATTAGGGTCGCGGGGGGTTCTCCATGCCCATCCAGGGAAGAACGGTTCGGGCACTGGGCAGATAGACCCAGGACAGGGCACCAATCCATCGCTGGGCACACACTCACTAACACAGACACACTCTATATGGGGCAATTTGGAGAACTCAATTGACTTGATCCATGGTTTTGGACTGTGGGAGGAAACCCACGTGGACACGGGGAGAACATGGAAACTCCACCCAGATGGGGATTCGAACCGGGAATCCCTAGTGCTGAGAGGTGAACATGCTAAACCACTAAGCCACCTTGTAAGTCGCTTTGGATAAAAGCATCCAATAAATGACCAAATATAATATATAATTGGGGGTTCCCCATGCCCATCCAGGGGAGAACGTTTCGGGCGCTGGGCAGATACACCCAGGACAGGACGCCAATCCATCGCTGGGCACACACTCACTCACACACACACACTCTATATGGGGCAATTTGGAGAACTCAGTTGACTTGATCCATGTTTTTGGACTGTGGGAGGAAACCTGAGAACCCGGGGGAAACCCACGCGGACACGGGGAGAACATGGAAACTCCACCCAGATGGGGATTCGAACCGGGAATCCCTAGTGCTGAGAGGAGAACATGCTAAACATTAAGCCACCATGCCACTTTGTAAGTCGCTTTGGGTAAAAGCGACCAATAAATGACCAAATGTAAATGTAATGTAATATAATTGTAATGGGAATGTAATTGTATTGTAATTGTAATTGTAATGTAAGCTGAAGATCGAATCTGAGTTTGGATCCTGATCTGTGGTTTGTTTTTTCTGCCCCGCAGCGTTTTATTCAGTATCTGGCGTCGAGGAACACTCTCTTCAACCTGACCAACTTTCTTGATAAGGGTGCGTTGCAAGGTACGTGGAGAACCGACGCGCGGCGTTTCCAAACCCGACGGAACGCCGACGTGAATGACGAGCGCGGGTCCCGCCCCCGGCCGTGACCCCCTGCTGTTGGTCTCTTGCAGGTTATGACATGTCTACCTTCATCAGACGCTACAGCCGCTATCTGAATGAGAAAGCTCTGTCCTACAGACTGGTCGCCGTGGATTTTACCAAGATGAAGCGAGGGTAAGCCGACCATGTGACCCGAGGCCACGCCCCCTACCTACAGCTTCTGCCCTGTGTGATGGAGAGGCACCGACATGATGAAATAAACACCAACGCACACGTTCCACTCACATGCACGCTCACCGGCCATTTTATTAGGTACAGTTCGGTCTAACTGGGTGGAGTTTCCATGTTCTCCCCGTGTCTGCGTGGGTTTCCTCCGTGTTCTCCGGTTTCCTCCCACAGTCCAAAAACATGGATCAAGTCAATTGAGTTCTCCAAATTGCCCCATATAGAGTGTGTCCAGCGATGGATTGGCGCCCTGTCCTGGGTGTATCTGCCCAGCGCCCGAGACGGTCTCCCCTGGATGGGAGATTCAAGATGAATCAGCTGCTCTAATTTGCCCCTATATATTATGTGTAGGGTGGCACGGTGGCTTAGTGTTTAGCATGTTCTCCTCTCAGCACTAGGGATTCCCGGTTCGAATCCCCATCTGGGTAGAGTTTCCATGTTCTCCCCGTGTCTGCGTGGGTTTCCTCCGGGTTCTCCGGTTTCCTCCCACAGTCCAAAAACATGGATCAAGCCAATTGAGTTCTCCAAATTGCCCCATATAGAGTGTGTCTGTGTGAGTGAGTGTGTGCCCAGTGATAGATTGGCGTCCTGTCCTGGGTCTATCTGCCCAGCGCTTGAGACATTCTCCCCCCCCGCGATCCTAGATGAATTCAAGATGAATCAGCTGCTCTAATTTGCCCCTATATATTATGCGTAGGGCGGCACGGTGGCTTAGTGTTTAGCATGTTCTCTCAGCGCTAGGGATTCCCGGTTTGAATCCCCATCTGGGTGGAGTTTCCATGTTTTCCCCGTGTCTGCATGGGTTTCCTCCGGGTTCTCCGGTTTCCTCCCACAGTCCAAAAACATGGATCAAGTCAATTGAGTTCTCCAAATTGCCCCATATAGAGTGTGTGTGTGAGTGAGTATGTGCCCAGCGATGGATTGGCGCCCTGTCCTGGGTGTATCTGCCCAGCGCCCGAGACGTTCTCCCCTAGATGGGCATAAGGAACCCGCGACCCTAATATAGGATGAAGCGGGAGATGACGGATGGATGACACTTTAACAGAACGGGTTCCGGTGTCGGCTCGAGGAACACGTGTAATATTCAACAGGCCGCCTCGTACCTCGACGTTCCGCACGCCGTGCGGTTAACTGGGCTTGTAAATCGGAATCCCCATTAATCATGTGACTCGCCCGATAATTCCCAGCTCTCGCCCAGAAGCCTCATAAATCAAGCTCTGGCCCTTCGCCGTTTTCACCCGGGTCCCTGCGTCGGATCGGCGAGCTCTCGGCGGGCCGCGGCAGAGTCGGCTCGCGCTTGTTATTGCTCTAATGAAGTTGCCTCCGTGCGCCGAAGGAGCTGATTATTTAAAAGGCGTGATTGAGGAGCCTCTCAGGAGCCGCCTCGCAGCCGCAGTGTGATGAGCGGCTGTTCGGAGCTCACAGAGCGCTTTCCTCCACCGCCGCTGACGCCGCGCTGACGTTCAGAAAGAAAATGAAGGATGGAGGGTAAAGGATGGAGGCTCCTCGGGGCTCCACGCAGGTGTGGTCGATGGAGAACGATGGGGCTCTTTGTTTGTGGGCCCTTTGCAGGAGTGTTTATTTAAATGTGGTGTTCGTTTCCGTCGTGTCTTCTGTTCTGTTTGTTCATATGTGTGTTTGTGCACCGTGCAGTATTGATGGAGTGATGCGCACCATGAATACAGAGAAGCTGATCAAAACTCTGCCCATTATTCAGAACCAGCTGGATGCTCTGCTCGACTTCCAGGTGTGTGTGTTGTGTGTGTGTGTGTGTGTTTATATATATGTGTGTGTGTGTGTTGATATGTATTCTATTAGTGTTCTGTCTACTGTTATGCAGAACCTTTGAATGCACTGCCTTCTTGCTCCACTGTCTATTTCCTCCACTTACCATATAGATGAACTTTGTTAGTCCCCTGTCGGTTCTCTGTTCTCTGTTGGTCAGGAGCATCGCAGTGCAGGTGTCATTCAGGTGGTGGATTGTTTCAGTTCTGCAGTGACGCTGATGCACTGAGGGGGTTTTAGTGTCATTTCCTTTCTCCACCTCACTGATGGCTTAGTGGTTGGCACGTTCTCCTCTCCTCTCAGCTCTAGAGATTCCCGTTCGAATCCCCATCTGGGTGGAGTTTCCATGTTCTCCCCGTGTCCGCGTGGGTTTCCCCCGGGTTCTCCGGTTTCCTCCCACAGTCCAAAAACATGGATCAAGTCAATTGAGTTCTCCAAATTGCCCCATATAGAGCGTGTGTGTGAGTGAGTGTGTGCCCAGCGATGGATTGGCGCCCTGTCCTGGGTCTATCTGCCCAGCGCCCGAAACGTTCTCCCCGGGATGGGCATGGGGAAACCGCCCCCCCCCCCTACTATAGGATAAAGCAGAAGATAATGGATGGATATTTTATGAGGTGGCTTAGTGGTTAGCACGTTCTCCTCTCAGCTCTAGGGATTCAGGTTCGAATCCCAATCTGGGTGGAGTTTCCATGTTCTCCCCGTGTCCGCGTGGGTTTCCTCCGGGTTCTCCGGTTTCCTCCCATAGTCCAAAAACATGGATCAAGGCAATAGAATTCTCCAAATTGCCCCATATAGAGTGTGCCTGTTTGAGTGAGTGAGTGTGTGTCCAGCGATGGATTGGCGCCCTGTCCTGGGTGTATCTGCCCAGCGCCCGAGACATTCTCCCCTAGATGGGCATGGGGAACACCCCCCCCCCCCCCGCGACCCTAATAGAGGGTAAAGCGGAAGATAATGAATGAATGAATGAAACCCTCACTGATGGATTATGCAGGCTGCACATGGGGTATCAGTGAAACCTTCAGCAGTTGCGTTATTTACCACTATAGTTCTCGTCCATATTGCCCCCCACCCCACCCCACCCCACCCCACCCCACCCCACCCCATGCATTACTCTTGCCATAGAGGTTAATAATGCACTCATTTATACTGGCCAATTAGATTTAGTCCAAGATGCTGTTAAACAGACACTATATACTATATTTAATGTATACCTTGAAAGCAAGATATGCTGATTTATAAGTGTATTTGATTTTTATTATTTTTTTTAAAGATTTTTTAAAAAAGATTAAACTTTTTATTTCTCTTTATTTTTTATTTTAATAAATTGATCTATTGCGGTGGGCAGCTCTGTATATGGCACTCGGGGGCAATTGGGGTTAGGTGCCTTTTGCCCAAGTGCACTTCAGCCGGAGTAATTAGCGGGACCGGGAATCAAACCGGGGACCCTCAGGTTGCAAAGCATGTTTCTTAACTATAAGCCTGCGACCACAGCTACTAGCTACTGGACTGGCTACTAGGGATGAGACGATTCCAGATTTTGATGATATGATTATTACGATTTATGAGCACTAATTAACTTTACCAAAATAATGTCAGATCACAGGAACAGTGCAGGGTGTCCAACACGTGTTATTTATTTAATGTAAACACAAAGGGACATTTTGACTTTTGCTGAATATTAACTCAATATTCGCATTAATTAATAACAATAATGTATAAATGATATTAACTTCATATTAACTCACTCTTTTTTTTATAACACAGAATATAAAATGATTTGGTGAAAATCAAAGTAATGTCTGTGTTCTTTAAAGCACATTTTCATATTAATTTAAAAAGAAAGTTATTTTTTTCCTTCAGGACAAAGTAATGAGTGTGTTGCAGGTGGAACTTTATTTGTGTTCCGTACGAGTTGCGGCACATTTGCTTTTTTTTTTTTTTTTTTCTTTTGAACTTAAGTTTTACATTTTACATTCATAATAATAAGAATGAGAAAAATAAAATGAGTTCCACTCCAAAATAATGTTATAGCTACTTGAAATCAGACAAGGTCATATAGATCCAAAACCATTAAAAATTATTATTTTTTTTTTTTTTTTTTACTTAATTTTTATTTTTGCATTTTTCACAATATAGTTTAATTCAGATTCACTTTTTCCTTTTTCAAGTACATGCGTTCATACAAAAAAAAAAAAAAAAAAAAAATATATATATATATAACCTTGTATATGAGTCCTTATGGATAGGACATCATTCACTGTGTAACACTTGTGTAACACGACTTGCACTTAATCGATTAATTAATCGCAGCCTTTCTAATCGCGATCATTTGTAAAAACGATGAATCGTCTCATCCCTAATGCATGGTTTTCATGAGGAACGTCAGTTTCCTGTCTGTAGTTGGCTGCGGTTTGGGGTTATCGTCAGCGATCAGGCTGTTGGTTTTGACGTGACGTCGCGGTCGGGACTGCCGCTGAGACCACTTGCCAGATAGCTGGCGTTTGTTGGCTTTTCCTCAAACAATGCTCTTTCCTCGTCTTTTGTGTGTGTGTGTGTGTGTGTGTGACTGCAGGCCAACCCTAATGAGCTCACCAACGGCGTGATCAACGCTGCCTTCATGCTGCTCTTTAAAGACTCCATCCGTCTGTTTGCTGCGTATAATGAGGGGGTCATCAACCTGCTGGGTAAGATGCTCTTTGCTCTGCCTCTCTGATTCCACAGAGATTTGTTCCATCATGGCTCACTTCAAGAAGCGCGGCGTCGGTACCGCTGACCTTAATCTGGTTGTTTTTGGGTATTTTTAGCTTCCCACGTCTCTCAGAGACTGGTCCACTGCTCCTGTTCTCTCAGATAAAGGTGCACTGTGTCCACATCCGTTCTTTTTATACATCCCTGACGTTTCCCAGACGTTAGTCCCTGACCCGGACGTCTAAATCAGTGTAAAATAAACAGTGTCAGGAGTTGAGTATCTGATTGTGCCCGTGTGCAAAGAGAACTGCTGAGTCGGGGATTTTCAGAGTGAAGGAAATTTAGTAGTGATGACTTTTATCAGGGGATTGCAGTGTTACAGCGCGGTGTAAATGAAGGACAGAACAGGCCAATTCCACCAAATTACATCTTCTCTGACACCGGGGTGGTGAAAAGTAAGCGAACCGTTGTTTATGGTACCAGTCAAAAGTTTGAACGGCGCCCAGGGAACGATTGGGGGGGGTTAGGTGCCACTTTAGTCATGCTATGTGGCGGGACTGGGAATGGACACGGAGACCTTCGGTTTGCACGGATGGTTCCTTAGCCATAAGCCTACGGCCGCCTCATTAAGAGAACGGTTCTGTATGTTTACTCCTTTATTAAAAGGCCCTCCATGTTTACTCACTCAGAAACGAAGCTGATGGCTCCTGTGGTTTCGTTATAAAGCATCACACTGTGCATGGAAAACACTTCGAATGTGGCACTCGTATTGCACTCGGGGTGTTTCGTGTCCAGGCAGTGTGTGTGTGTGTGTGTGTGTGTGTGTGGGGGGGGGTAGTGCTGTGCTTATTCAGTCATTAAGTCAGAGCCTTTAAAAAAGCCTCGAATGCTCAGGACTGTGAGTGGCAGCGCTGATGGCTTTGAGTGAGCATTAAATTCTCTAACGCTCTATTCAAGAACAATTTGGCTCCGGTTGAATTCTGGCAGAGCCATCGCGGCTGCCGTGTCCGTCGTGACGGCGTGCTGATGGAGTAATCACAGTCTCGGGTTTAATGGCTGCGCTTCTCTTTTCTGCACAGAGAAATATTTTGACATGAAAAAGAACCAGTGCAAAGATGCTCTGAACATCTATAAGAAGTTCCTGTACAGGATGACCAAGCTGTCCGAATTCCTCAAAGTGGCAGAGGTACCGTTTGATTTCTTATACACACACACACACACACACACACACACACACACATATATACAGGTACATACAGTTGAACACACACACACACACATATATATATATATATATATATATATATATATATATATATATATATATATATATATATATATATACAGGTACATACAGATGAACACACACGCTCACACACACACACACACACACACATATATATATACAGGTACATACAGATGAACACACACACACATATATATATAGGTACATACAGATGAACACACACACACACATATATATACAGGTACATACAGATGAACACACACACACACATATATATACAGGTACATACAGATGAGCACACACACACACACACACACACACACACACACATATATATATATACAGGTACATACAGATGAACACACACACACATATATATACAGGTACATACAGATGAACACACACACACATATATATACAGGTACATACAGATGAACACACACACACACACACACACACACACACACACATATATATATACAGGTACATACAGATGAACACACACACACATATATATATACAGGTACATACAGATGAACACACACACACACATATATATACAGGTACATACAGATGAACACACACACACACATATATATACAGGTACATACAGATGAACACACACACATATATATACAGGTACATACAGATGAACACACACACACACACACACACACATATATATATATATATACAGGTACATACAGATGAACACACACACACACACACATATATATATACAGGTACATACAGATGAACACACACACACACACACATATATACAGGTACATACAGATGAACACACACACACACACACACACACACATATATATACAGGTACATACAGATGAACACACACACACACACACACATATATATATACAGGTACATACAGATGAACACACGCTCACACACACACACACATATATATACAGGTACAGACGCACACACACACATAAAGGTACAAATGCACACACACAGACACATACATGGGCGGAAGCGCGCAGATGTGTGATGTACAGACACATGCACACATACAGATGCACGCACACACACTTTATACACACACACACACACAGGTACACACAGATGGTACAAATGCACACACACACACACACACACACACACACAGGCAGATGCATGCAGATGTGCACATACACATGTATGGTTGCAGATGGTTACAGACACACACACACACAGGCAGATGCATGCAGATGTGCACACACACACACACACACACACAGACCAGCTATTTTTGTGTGATTTATAAAAATTTCTTACACATGACGTTAATTAGTTCTCACTTTGACTGTTTATGCTACTTTTTTTTATTATTTATTTTTTTTAATCCTGTTGCAGAAGAAGCAAGACTTATTTTATTTTTATTTTTTTGCAAAACACGACTCGAACTCCCGAGAATAAAAAGTTGAGCTTTCCTGCAAGCTTTCGACATGTCCAGAGTTAAACGAACAGACCGCTCGAATCTCAATGGTTGTCTAAGTCTAGTTAAACCCAGTAAACAATATAATGAATTAATATTAGTTAGACGATTTTATTTATTTATTTTTTAAATTAAATTACAGTTGTGTCCCAGATGTTTAAAACATTCATGTCACACCTCCATCCGTCCCTGCGACACATCAGTCCTCCACCTTTCAGTTCCCGTTGCTGTGTTTTGTTCATTTATAACCATTTGCATGACGTAATGACCGTTTATGTTCTGTTATTTCTTTTTTGTGTTGTTTTTTTTACCCCCTCCCTCCTGTTCTGTTGGTTGTGTGTGTTCATTTATGACACAGCAAGTTGGGATTGATCAGGGTGACATCCCAGATCTCACTCAGGTCAGTGTTTACATCATTTTATACCTATTTTGCACAAAACCTCCCTCATTCCCTGTCTCTTACTCATTTTCTTTTGCACATTATGGATTATTCTGTCATTTTTCACTTTCACTGTTCACATGTTCAGCATAAATGATCTTCAGTGTAAGGAAATGTTGGGACAACGCTGCTGTAATGATGCTGTGAATTATTCATTCATTCATTATCTCCCACTTTATCCTCTATTAGGGTCGCGGTGGGGTTCCCCATGCCCATCCAGGGGAGAACGTTTCGGGCGCTGGGCAGATAGACCCAGAACAGGGTGCCAATCTATCACTGGGCACACACTCACTCACACAGACACACTCTATATGGGGCAATTTTGAGAATTCAATTGACTCGATCCATGTTTTTGGACTGTGGGATGAAACCGGAGAACCCGGAGGAAACCCACGTGGACACAGGAAGAACATGGAAAGTCCACCCAGATGGGGATTGGAACCGGGAATCCCTAGCGCTGAGAGGAGAACATGCTAACCACTAAGCCACCGTGCCGCTATTGTGAATTAATTGATCATTAAATGATAATTTGCAAATCTCATACAGGGATCACATGCTTTTCTTTGTAAACTTTTTTAACGATAACTTTAGGTCCATTTGTCCTCGAGTCACGTTTTAAAGAACATGGGTTCCACCGAAGACTAAATTTAATGTTTCAGAATAAACAAGCCCAAGCCCTGACCTTAATCCAGTCGAGATGTTGTTTATGGACCTGATGCAGCAATTCACAACGGAGGATCTTCCAGCATAACAGGGTTAAAGATGTTTCATACGGTGGAATGGGATATAATTCTTCCGAGCCGATGTGCAGGACTTTTTCGTAATTACCTGAGTAGTTGCTGCGGTTACTGCGTCATCAGAATAACTGCTGCAAGGCCTTCACACCAGCAGGGGTTCACATACTTTTGACACACACAGTCGTGTGATCACTAAATGATCAGGGTGAACTTTTTTTTTTTTTTAATCTAATGCCCAAAACACACCCATGAATTTTGATTGACAGATCACTGAAATCATCTCCCTTGAGCTGCTTCTTGATGGTTGAGTATATAAACCTCTGCAGGGTCCCAAAAAGTAAAGATGTCAGATTCCGTCGGCGTCATTATTTTTACAGAACGCAATTTATAAACAACAGCCGCAACAGGCTTAGTGCTCTTTTTATATTCATTTTTAAAAAATTTTTTTTTAATATTAAAATTTTCTTTTTTCTTTCATGGTACATGATTAATATATTGTATTATTTATCACACATTGATAGGGCGGCACGGTGGCTTAGTGTTTAGCATGTTCTCCTCTCAGCACTAGGGATTCCCGGTTCGAATCCCCATCTGGGTGGAGTTTCCATGTTCTCCCCGTGTCCGCGTGGGTTTCCTCCGGGTTCTCCAGTTTCCTCCCACAGTCCAAAAACATGGAACAAGGTCAATTGAGTTCCCTAGTGTTGAGAGGAGAACATGCTAAACCACTAAGCCACCATGCCACCCTAACACATGAATCAATTTAAAATTTTTACCAATGAATTAACTAATAGTGCGGCATGGTGGCTTAGTGTTTAGCATGTTCTCCTCTCAGCACTAGGGATTCCCGGTTCGAATCCCCATCTGGGTGGAGTTTCCATGTTCTCTCCATGTCCGTGTTCTCCGGTTTCCTCCCACAGTCCAAAAACATGGATCAAGTCAATTGAGTTCTCCAAATTGCCCCATATAGAGTGTGTCTGTGTGAGTGAGTATGTGCCCAGTGATAGATTGGCGCCCTGTCCTGGGTGTATCTGCCCAGCGCCCGAAACGTTCTCCCCTGGATGGGCATGGGGAACCCCACCGCGACCCTAATAGAGGATAAAGCTGAAGATAATGGATGGATGGATCACACGTTGATACGAATGTGAAGTGGTTCAGCCAATCAGAGTTAAGGCCCTTTTTTATCATTATATGTGTATTAAATCCCACTCTGTAGAATATTTTAATACGTTCTGTGTTACATTCAGTTGAAACGACACGTTACCTGCTGAGGAACGTCCCGTGGCTAACAGAACTCATTCTCTGTTCTCTCTCTGGTGGACTTCATAAGGAGAAGTGCTGCCTGCTGGACTCTTATAAAGTATTTATGTAACCTCACAGTGTCCTAAGCAAGCACGAATCAGCATGCATTATTTACCCCCAACATCAAAGAATCCCCCCTCTTTCCTACAGAAAAGCTCTTCTTTCTTTCGACGCCGGGGGCAGAAAAAACGGGCGTGCCGTATTAAAGCAGGCTCTCGGTAAAAAGGACAGGCGTCTGGTCCAAACTCTCCGCAGAGCCTTTATTTACACCACTGTTGTGAAATTTGAAGCAGGCGATTCGCAGTTCCGTTTTTAAGTAAAGAACCCGGGTTTCACCAGCGCGTGTGTCACATCCACAACTTCCTGTTGCCGTGTGGAACCGGGACCTAAAGCATCGCAATCAAATAAACCGTCCTAAATGATCACAGGATTCCTCCGGGTTCTCCGGTTTCCTCCCACAGTCCAAAAACATGGATCAAGTCAATTGAGTTCTCCAAATTGCCCCATATAGAGTGTGTCTGTGTGAGTGAGTGCGTGCCCAGCGATGGATTGACGCCCTGTCCTGGGTCTATCTGCCCGGCGCCCGAAACGTTCTCCCCTGGATGGGCATGGGGAACCCCACCGCGACCCTAATAGAGGATAAAGTGGAAGATAATGAATGAATGAATAAATGATCACAATAATCCACCAATCACAACAAAGCAAACAAAGGTCAGAATTTCAGGGCATTGAGTTCACATTAGGGAGTTTCCATGTCCTCCCCGTGTCTGTGTGGGTTTCCTGCGGGTTCTCCGGTTTCCTCCCACAGTCCAAAAACATGGAACAAGGTCAATTGAGTTCCCTAGTGTTGAGAGGAGAACATGCTAAACCACTAAGCCACTGTGCCACCCTAACACATGAATCAATTTAAAATTTTTACCAATGAATTAACTAATAGTGCGGCACTGTGGCTTAGTGGTTTAGCATGTTCTCCTCTCAGCGCTAGGGATTCCCGGTTCGAATCCCCATCTGGATGGAGTTTCCATGTGCTCCCCGTGTCCGCGTGGGTTTCCTCCGGGTTCTCCGGTCTCCTCCCACAGTCTAAAAACATGGATCAAGTCAATTGAGTTCTCCAAATTGCCCCATATAGAGTGTGTCTGTGTGAGTGAGTGTGTGCCCAGCGATGGATTGGCGTCCTGTCCTGGGTGTATCTGCCCAGCGCCCGAGACGTTCTCCCCTGGATGGGCATGGGGAACCCCCCACCGCGACCCTAATAGAGGATAAAGCGGGAGATAATGAATGGTGATGGAAGATAACCAGAGGTGACCGTGATTTGGGAAAAACTGCTGAATGTGATGATGAAAGCCTCAGAATGGGGAGCCAGCCTCCTCTAGATAATCGATTAACCGGCGCGTCATTACGGAGTTCATTATACAGATTTTATCTCATTAATTATGAGTTGGTGATTAAATTTCTCTTGAATGTGACTTTAGGACGCTTCAGAACGGTGTGCTGCTCTGTGTAACTGTGGTGTTGAGTGATCTCTGCGTCTTTTTTAGGCTCCCAGCAGTTTACTGGAGGCTCTGGAGCAGCACTTGGCTTCTCTCGAAGGCAAAAAGACCAAGGAGTTTTCTGCAGACAGCAGGTACGTCTTCAGAACGCTTACATGTTGTTTCAGGGACATTGACATTAGGGATGACCTCTCTTTGAGTGGTGGACACCAGCATGTCTCTTTTTGGGTGGGCGCCCGTGTGCCTCTCTTTATTTGGATGACGGTATGCCTCTTTTTGGGTGGTGGACACCAGCATGTCTCTTTTTGGGTGGTGGACACCAGCATGTCTGTTTTTGGGTGGTGGACACCAGCGTGTCTCTTTTTGGGTGGTGGGCGCCTGTGTGCCTCTCTTTGGGTGGACCCCTGTGTACCTCCTTTTGGGTGGTGGACGCCCATGTGGCGCATTTTTGGTGGCCGCCCGCATGACTCTTTGGGTGGTGGGTGCCCATGTGCCTTTTTTAGGTGGCGTCCCCCATGACAATCCAGGGGAGAACGTTTCGGGCGCTGGGCAGATACACCCAGGACAGGGTGCCAGTCTATCGCTGGGCACACACTCACTCACACAGATACACTCTATATGGGGCAATTTTGGAGAACTCAATTAACTTGATCCATGTTTTTGGACTGTGGGAGGAAACCAGAGAACCCGGGGGAAACCCACACGGACACGGGGAGAACATGTAAACTCCACCCAGATGGGGATTCGAACCGGGAATCCCTAGAGCTGAGAGGAGAACATGCTAAACCACTAAGCCACCGTGCTGCCCCTGTGTGTAACATACTTGGCAAAATAAATCTGATTCTGAACTCACAGAATCCATACATTCAGTCTGTATTCATCCATTATCTCCCGCTTTATCCTATATTAGGGTCGCGGGGGGGGGGTTCCCCATGCCCATCCAGGGGAGAACGTCTCGGGCGCTGGGCAGATACACCCAGGACAGGACGCCAATCCATCGCTGGGCACACACTCACTCACACACATAATAATGGCGGCACGGTGGCTTAGTGGTTGGCATGTTCTCCTCTCAGCGTTAGGGATTCCCGATTCGAATCCCCATCTGGGTGGAGTTTCCACGTTCTCCCCGTGTCCGCGTGGGTTTCCTCCGGGTTCTCCAGTTTCCTCCCACAGTCCAAAAACATGGATCAAGTCAATTGAGTTCTCCAAATTGCCCCATATAGAGAGTGTCTGTGTGAGTGAGTGTGTGCCCAGTGATGGATTGGCGCCCTGTCCTGGGTCTATCTGCCCAGCGCCCGAGACGTTCTCCTCTGGATGGGTATGGGGAACCCCACCACGACCCTAATAGAGGATAAAGCGGGAGATAATGAATGAATGAACGAATGAATTGATGTTTTGAAGATGGGACGTCTCCCGCGGCGCAGCATTCGCGGCTCCTCCGGCTTACGCTCCGTTATTTAGCCGTTCGTTTCTGCACCTTAATTGATTAAAATGGAAGTCGTGTCGGAAGCAGACGACTCCCCGTCCTCCGTCACCGTGAGCTTTACGGGCCGCGTCTTCCACACAGCTGCTCGGGTTTCGCTTGCTTTATCACCTGATTTAATGTGTTTCATTAAACACCCACCATGGAGCTTATCAGGAGAAAGGATGGAGGGAGAGGCTTTGTGGGATGCGTCCGCATGCTGTGATGATGGATATCGGCGGGGCCGCCGCGTTCAGCCGGCCTCTACCGCGCCGTGATTACCTGGGATTTAAGAGCGAGCCGAAGCTGCGGCGTCATCGCTTTACTGCTAGTAATTAAATCACAGTAAATCACTCTTTCCTAAAAGACGCTAATCTCTTTTCACCCTCGTCCTTGTCTTTCTGTACGTGGGGGTTCTCCCCGTTTTCGCAGAGCCAACACTCTGTCTAGCGCCGTGTCGTCCCTCTCAAGCACGGGCATGTCCTTCAGCCGTGTGGATGAGAAGGAGAAGCAGCAGGCTCTGGAGGAGGAGCAGGCCCGGCTGCAAGCACTCAAGGTGAGCGTCTGCAACTCTTCATCATTTACGTTTCCATTAAAACTTAAATTTTATTTTTTTCAGGTTTTATCATCATTATTATTATTATTATTATTATTATTATTATTATTATTATTATTATTACCCCTATAAAAAGTTTGCACAGTTGTTCATCGTTCATCCATCCATTTTCTTCCGCTTTATCCTCTATTAGGGTCGCGGTGGGGTTCCCCATGCCCATCCAGGGGAGAACGTTTCGGGCGCTGGGCAGATACACCCAGGACAGGACACCAATCTATCGCTGGGCACACACTCACTCACACAGACACACTCTATATGGGGCAATTTGGAGAACTCAATTGACCTTGATCCATGTTTTTGGACTGTGGGAGGAAAGCGGAGAACCCGGAGGAAACCCACGCGGACACGGGGAGAACATGGAAACGCCACCCAGATTGGGATCCGAACTGGGACTCTCTAGTGCTGAGAGGAGAACATGCCAACCACTAAGCCACCGTGCCACCCTTACACATGAATCAATTCAAAAATTTTACCAATGAGTTAACTAATAGGGCGGCACGGTGGCTTAGTGGTTTAGCATGTTCTCCTCTCAGCGCTAGGGATTCCCGGTTCGAATCCCCATCTGGGTGGAGTTTCCATGTTCTCCCCGTGTCCGCGTGCGTTTCCTCCGGGTTCTCCCGTTTCCTCCCA
>JAFMOC010000798.1:37500-50000 GCA_019802505.1 Corydoras sp. C115
TCACCTTCTGTAACTAACTCTAAATACACTCCTGTATATTTAGCTACAACAGTTTTCTGCAAACCACATGCTCCCCGTCATGTCAGCCGTTAAAGGTTCGCAGCTTTGCAGGTTTTTTTTTTTGTTCTTTCACACGTTGTGAGAGGTGTAAGATTCACAAAGTGATTGTGTGTTTGTGCAGGACCAGCGTCTGAAGGAAATCAGCATGCACGATTCCTCTCCCTCTCTTGGGACTCATTCTACCAGCAGCACCAACAACCACAGTGTGGACCTGTTCTCCAACCACACCACCTCCACCATGTCTGCCACCAATAGGTCTGTACCAGTTTGCATTGGAATCCATCTTGAAGTGTTGTGAGCCTGGCATAGATACGCCTCTTTAATTTATTCACAATAATGCACAACCTTTTATAAAACCCACTTTTAAACCCACTAGAATTCATTCATTCATTATCTCCCGCTTTATCCTCTATTAGGGTCGCAGGGGGGTTCCACATGCCCATCCAGGGGAGAATGTCTCGGACGCTGGGCAGATAGACCCAGGACAGGGCGCCAATCCATCGCTGGACACACATTCACTCACACAGACACACTCTATATGGGGCAATTTTTGAGAATTCAATTGACTTGCTCCATGTTTTTGGACTGTGGGAGAAAACCGGAGAACCCGTAGGAAACCCACGCAGACACGGGGAGACCCACTGGAATAAAAAAAATATAAAGTCATAAATGTGTTACTGAAAGCAAAATTGCTAATAAACTGCTCTGCGTGATGTAATCTAGTCCAGTTTTTACAGTGAACACCGACCCAGAGTAACAGGTTTCCGGTTTCTCAATCAAAACAACCAAATACTGTCATCTAGTGGCCGAATTACAGAACACTGTTTATAAAAAAAATAAAATAAAACATCGAGATAAGAATGTATTGTATACCACACATTGATATGAATGTGGGCGGCACGGTTGCTTAGTGTTTAGCATGTTCTCCTCTCAGCGCTAGGGATTCCCGGTTCGAATCCCCATCTGGGTGGAGTTTCCATGTTCTCCCCGTGTCCACGTGGGTTTCCTCCGGGTTCTCCGGTTTCCTCCCACAGTCCAAAAACATGGAGCAAGTCAATTGAGTTCTCCAAATTGCCCCCTATAGAGTGTGTCTGTGTGAGTGAGTCTGATCACTTTAATAAAATGTTTACGGACATACTATAATAAAAAAATAAGGTTTAATAAATTAATGTGTTTATTGAAAACAAAGTAATTAATAATCTGTTTTTTTACAACGCCCAGCGATGGATTGGCGCCCTGTCCTGGGTGTGTCTGCCCAGCGCCCGAAACGTTCCCCCCTGGATGGGCATGGGGAACCCCCGCGCGACCCTAATATTATAGGACAAAGCAGAAGATAATGAATGAATGAATTTTTCACGACGTACAGTAATCTAGCCCGGAGTGTTGGTCGCTGAGTAACGTGTAATGCTCGTCACGACTGTTTACATACAGTCTCACCCCGCTGATCTGACGGTCTGTTAATTCGAACCAATTGGTTTTCTTTCTCTACAGCGTGCCAAACATCACCAGCGAGCTGTTCGAACTTCAGCCAGCTTTCATTCCTGCCGTGCAGACCGCGCCGTCTATATCTACATCCACCAGTGCATGGGGAGGTAAGCTTTGCTCTTCTTTAAAGGCAGAATGAAGACTTATTTGATCACTACATGTGAGAGGCACCAGCCTTCAGCACCCAGCTTCATGGTGGGGAGTGTGTGGCACTGTGAAGTGTACAGTGTGTTTGCTGCAGTGTGCTGCTGATGGAGGTTGAATTTAGGATGATGGTTTTAGTGAAGAATAAACCTTTAATGTTTTTTAAAGGGCTGATGATGAATATATTGTTGATTTTGTTTGTTTCGTTAACTCAATGTGAAGTTATCTTTGTACTACATGCATGAATTTTTTTTTTTTTTTGTTTATAAAAAAATTTATTGTTTATAATTTTTTTTTTTTTTATTGCTTATAAATTTTTTTTTATTGTTTATAAAAAAAATTCTTTATACATTTTTTTTTATTATTGTTTATTAAATATTAAAAAATTTTATTAATACTTTTGCAGCAAAAACTAAAAATGCACTATCATCAGTAGAGGTGCATTAATTACATCTTTTAACACCCCCCCCCCCCCCCCCCACGTCACCATATGATGCCAGTAAGCTGGCACTTTTAATCGGGGATCCATGAGGAGGTTGCAAAAGTGGTTTTATTTTCCAGTCATTGAGTAAATAAGTAAGACCGTGATGTCACACCTGAGGGATGCCGGTTTAAAGACGAAGGCTGCGTGCATGCTCGCTGCATTGATTTAACATCCAAGAAACAGCGGTGCAGAGGTGGCTGCGCCAATGCGGACGCACCCCATCGAGTTCTGACGTGTTCTCAGTGTGGGAGGAAAACATGAGCGATTCCACTGAGGCACCGAGAGGACATGCAGACTCCCACCGGGAATCGAACCCGCTGGACGTTTTACTGCGAGGCGATAGCACCAGCTACTGCACCACCCTTAACTTCCATCCATCCATTATCTTCCACTTTATCCTCCCCTAGGGGTTCCACATGCCCATCCAGGGGAGAACATTTCGGGCACCCAGGACAAGATTCACCATATGGGGCAATTTGGAGCATTCAATAATCTAAGATTTTTTGGACTGTGGGAGGAAACCCACATGGACATGGCGAGACCGGGAATCCCTAATGCTGGGAGACAAACGTGCTAACCACTAAGCCACCGTGCCCCTTAAGTTCCATCCATCCATGGGGGGGGGGGCGGGTTCCCATGCCCATCCAGGGGAGAGCGCTTCGGGCGCTTGGCAGATACACCCAGGACAGGACGCCAATCTATCACTGGGCACACACTCACTCACACAGACACACTCTATATGGGGCAATTTGGAGAACTCAATTGATCTTGATCCATGTTTTTGGACTATGGGAGGAAACCGGAGAACCCGGAGGAAACCCACGCAGACACGGGGAGAACATAGAAACTCCACCCAGTTTGGGATTCGAATCTGGAATCCTTAGTGCTGAGAGAACATGCTAACCACTAAGCCACCGTGCCGCCCGGTCCCTTAATTTAGAATATGTTAAGTAGGTGTTCCAATACGTTTGTCCATGTAGTGCATTGTATCAGATGGATTGTGTCTCTTGGATGGACCCACGATGCAGCACCAGTCGGACTCAAAGCCGGGACTAAGATCTGTATGCGTGTGATTTGTTCCTCAGGTCTGGAGAGTGGTGCAGTCCTGCAGGCGGCTCACATGCCTGCCATGAATGTAGATTTTGATGCTGTGTTTGGGAGTCGTGGTGCCAGTAATGATGTGAAACCAGCAGCTGGTAAAGTCTCATCGAAGAAGCATTTAGTTTAGCACCTAACCCACTGCTTCCTGTCAAAAACAAACTAAAGAACCTTTAACCCTCTGTCCCGTCGCTGCCTCCGCTCTGTCACGCTTCCTTGGAGCTCGCTGATTAACAATGTGCTTTTGTATAATGACGTCCTGGGTTCAAATTAAAGCTCGCTTCTATAAGGGCTGCACTATTCCTGATGTCTTTAGCGTGATTTAGCTCTCGCAGTAGATGAAGCCTCATGAGCCTCATGCTGAGACTCTGTAGACCAGGGGTGCCCACACTTTTCTGGCCCGAGATCTACTTTTCCATTGGACAGGTCATCGAGATCTCCCGGGGTTAATCCTTTTTTTTAGGCTTTTATATTGAAACCTGTTTACACAAATCATAGTATTAGTATTGTCTATAGTATTAGTATATAATCATAGTATTAGTATTGTCTATAGTATTAGTTTGTAATCATAGTATTAGTATTGTCTATAGTATTAGTATATAATCATAGTATTAGTATTGTCTATAGTATTAGTATATAATCATAGTATTAGTATTGTCTATAGTATTAGTTTGTAATCATAGTATTAGTATTGTCTATAGTATTAGTATATAATCATAGTATTAGTATTGTCTATAGTATTAGTATATAATTATAGTATTAGTATATAATCATAGTATTAGTATTGTCTGTAATATTAGTATATAATCATAGTATTAGTATTGTCTGTAGTATTAGTATATAATCATAGTATTAGTATTGTCTGTAGTATTAGTATATAATCATAGTATTAATATTGTCTATAGTATTAGTATATAATCGTAGTATTAGTATTGTCTATAGTATTAGTATGTAATCATAGTATTAGTATTGTCTGTAGTATTAGTATATAATCATAGTATTAGTATTGTCTGTAGTATTAGTATATAATCATAGTATTAGTATTGTCTGTAGTATTAGTATATAATCATAGTATTAGTATTGTCTGTAGTATTAGTATATAATCATAGTATTAGTATATAATCATAGTATTAGTATTGCCTATAGTATTAGTATATAATCATAGTATTAGTATTGTCTATAGTATTAGTATATAATCATAGTATTAGTATTGTCTATAGTATTAGTATATAATCATAGTATTAGTATGTAATCGTAGTATTAGTATTGTCCATAGTATTAGTATTGTCTATAGTATTAGTATGTAATCATAGTATTAGTATCGTCTATAGTATTAGTATATAATCATATAGTATTAGTATTGTCTATAGTATTAGTATATAATCATAGTATTAGTATTGTCTATAGTATTAGTATATAATCATAGTATTAGTATTGTCCATAGTATTAGTATTGTCTATAGTATTAGTATGTAATCATAGTATTAGTATTAGTATTGTCCATAGTATTAGTATTGTCTATAGTATTAGTATGTAATCATAGTATTAGTATATAATCATAGTATTAGTATATAATCATAGTATTAGTATGTAATCATAGTATTAGTATTGTCCATAGTATTAGTATTGTCTATAGTATTAGTATGTAATCATAGTATTAGTATATAATCATAGTATTAGTATGTAATCATAGTATTAGTATTGTCCATAGTATTAGTATTGTCTATAGTATTAGTATATAATCATAGTATTAGTATATAATCATAGTATTAGTATGTAATCATAGTATTAGTATTGTCGAATCAGCATAGAAAAGACGGCTTCGGATTCAGCCATTTTCACAGAAATTGCTCTTTTATTAAACACATTCTAGCAAATAGCATGGAGATACTGTGCTGTAAAAAAAAAAACAAAAAAAAAAAAACGCTGATATGTTATAAGCGCTGATGGGCGTTTTTTTTTTTCTCCAAACCTCCATCGCGATCTACCTGACACCCCTGTATACACGATCGATGTATTGGGCACCCCTGCTGTAGACCTTAAATCCAGCCCTATAATAGAAAGTAGGCTTTTTTTTTTTTTTTTTTTTTTTTTCTTACTGGACTCCCAGTTTTTCAGGATGTCACGGGGTGTTAAATCATGACACCATCAGCTCACTGAAGCCGTTAACCTGGCATTCTTTACCTTTACTAGCACCTGCCGGGTGATGAAACACGTGCTGTTCCGCTAACCTGAGAGAACCTGACTCACTGAGAGAAGCTGAGCAGGTGGACAGCTCGGTGGACATCACCGTCAGTCTGAACTTCAAAGTGCAATATCGTCAGCGGTGCTAGAAATCAGGCTGAGCCTTGCGTTAGCAAGCACCTCATTAATGTAGTCTCGTCATACCGGGTTCTCCAAACTGCTGAGGTCTAATAATAAAGCAGTAGGACGCTGGAGGTTGTGCATTATTGAGAATAAATCACAGGACGCGAATCGAAGATGTTACCTCGGTCCTTTAATTTACTATAATCACACTAATGCACAACCTCGAGTTTATTATTAATTAATGTAACGTAGATCACGCATTGATACGAATGTGCAGCGCTCACAGGCGTGTGTTATCGTCATTAAAGTCATGGCTGGAGAAACGTCTCAGCCAATCGGATTTAAGGACCAGAGCTACCCGTCTGATGGAGGCATTCAAAGCAGACCCTCGTGTTCCAACTGACCTCATAACAGGATGCGATCCAACAGCTCGGGGTCAAGGACGTTTTTTAAGGATCAGTTGGAACTTGCATCAAGGTTCTAAGTTCAAGATTCTAATTCCTTCGTAGTTTGTGAAGACACTTCTGCACCTCACCTCTTTTCATCCTCCCTGCTTCTGCTTGGTGGAGGAGTACTGGCACACTTCCTCCGAGGCACTTAAAGCCCTTTAAGTGGCACTTTTGGAAATGGCCGCTCATGCAACGTGTAGAAATCATTTCTGGAACAGCAGGTGACGACCACAGTGTCCCAGAGATCAGCCTGTTATCCACAGCAAGGAGGGCTTGATCGTGTGGGTGGGTGTGTGTGGGTGCATACGTGTTAAAGCACATCCCACTCAGATGAATAGTGAGGTTCTTTAACTCCCGGTTCAGATCTGGTTAATGAATGACGTTCCTCTGATTGTTCCGATGTTCTTATCATTGGAGGAGATAAAGACGTGAAGTTCTCACCATTCTTTGCACCTGTTCACACAGTGAGAATTCCTCTAGTCCCGCTGCTGGGGTTCCGTAAACTGCTCTTTTGCTGCAGAACGTTCTCTGGTTATTTCTTTTCTTATTTCTTTCTGGGTTTTTTTGTTTGAACTTTCATTCATTGTTTTTTGTCCATTTTACATTTTTTATTTAATTCTACTTGACTTTCCACTTTAATAATATCATTGCTTTCCTAAATTCCAGTCCCTCTAACATTTTTTTTTTAAATTTCCCTTTTTTATTTTATTTATTTATTTATTTTTAAAAAGTAAAAAAAATGTAAAGAAAATTTTCTTTAAAAAAATGTAAAGAAAATTTATTTTTCTTTCTCAATCATTTTTGCTTTAAGACATTGCTGTCATAATGTTGTTATTTTGTTGCCATTTCAGTTTTATTTATATTTCTTCTTGCTTTTTTTTTTTTTTTTATTAGCTCATTTTCTTTTCCTTTTTTGGCTTTTCCTTTCTCTTGTCTTTTTTCCTTGTTTTCTTACTTCTTTCCTTCTTTTCTAAATTTCTTTATCTCGTTTTATTTATTTATTTTTTACTTTTAAAAAAATCCCTTTTAGTCGTTCTCCTTTTGTCTTTTTTTCCTTTCAGTTTTTTTTTGTTTGTTTTCCTTTTTTAAGACCTTACAGTTCAGTTTACTATCATGACTTTATTTTTCTTCCTTGTCTTAATAATTCTTTTTTTTTTATTCCTTACCTGCTTCTTTAGTGATTGTACATTCTCATTTCTTCTCTTCTGTAAACACTTGCACATTCTTTGGTTTCCTTTTTCTTTCCACGTCCTCCTGCTTCACTCTTTTGATCAGGTCTGATTATCTTTGCTTCACTCTTTTGATCAGGTCTGATTATGACGAGCCAGTCGTGAGAGTTTAATTGTTCTCATCATAACTGCACTTCTGATTAACAGATTCTTCATTTGTTAGCCAGCATTCATTTGAATGCCGTTGCAGTTCAGATCTCATCAGCTTTACTGTTGCTCGTTACTTCTCACAGACGTCTTATTTCGTCTCTCTCTCTCTCTCTCTTTCCACTCTCCTGTACATTGCTCTCGGTCTGTGACGGCCGTGTGGTGAGTGCACCTGCTCTGTTTTATGCTTATTGCTTGGATTCTGCCAGACTTCCCCACTGTCTCCCTGAATCTGTATCTGTTCTTCATTTCATTTTTTCTCTCTGTAGTCAGGGTCTTCTTCACAGCCCCAGTTGTTGGTTTTCTTTACCGACCTAATAAAATCTGCAGGGCTTCTTTTTTTTTTCTTTTTTTTCTTTTCCCTCTCTGCTGTTTTCTCACTCTTTATGATGTGCACCGTCGACTAAATTGCTGGTCGGCTCGGTTTGCAGATGGAATTTCCTAGCACAGTTGGTTGACAGATGGAATAGTAGCAATCCCCTCCTTCAGCAGCTGCTGTAAGACGCAGCACTGTGACTGAACATGGAAGTCGGCTCATTTCAATGAGACTGCTATACAGACATATATATATATATATATATTCTACAGCCTAGGCTTTACATTTAAAACTATAAAAACAATTTTACAACAGTGCATAAACATTATAGGGATTATAAACCAGTAATTAAAAGGTTTATCACAGTTTTCTTCACTGTGGAAGGAGCAGCGATCAATCCCACTCTCCGGTTATAATGATTGCAGGATTTCATTGTCCCAGGATATGATGTGAGCTTCGTCTTTTAACTAATTTTTTTATTTAATCCAGAGCTCATAACGATCCTGTAATTTGATTTAGTAAATACTTCAATTAATGTTTTATTACAAGGGGAAATAACAATCAAAAGCCTCATCTGTAATTACTAGCTTTAGAGACGTGGTGATCAGTGGTTAGGGTGTCGGTCCATCAGTCTGAAAGCTCTGGGTTTGGCCCTCGAGTCCGTCATAAAGTTGCCAGTGTGGTCCCTTGAGCGAGGCGCTTATTGCTCCAGGGGTCCTGTGTCATGGCTGAAGTTGTTGGATAAATGTGTCTGTGAGGTGAACTTATAATAATATTTGTATTCATCGCAAACAAATCCATGCTTAAACAGTGCTGTCATGATGGTGCGAGTGAGTGCATGAGTGTGTGTCCTTCCTCCTCTGAGCAGTCATCATCATCATCATCATCATTTTGGGTTCTGGAGAGTAACCTCTGCACCCTCAGTACTTCTGGTAAACTAACTTTTCCATCCATCCATCCATCGTTTATCTTCCGCTTTATCCTCTACTAGGTTAGTGGGGGGGTTCCCCATGCCCATCCAAGGGAGAACGTTTCGGGCGCTGGGCAGATACACCCAGGACAGGACGCCAATCTATCACTGGGCACACACCCACTCACACACACACTCTATATGGGGCAATTTGGAGAATTCAGTTGACTTGAATTGATCATGTTTTTGGACTGTGGGAGGAAAGTGGAGAACCCGGTGGAAACCCAGTTTCCATGTTCTCCCAATGTCCACCCAGATTGGGATTCGAACCGGGAACCCCTAGCGCTGAGAGGAGAGCATGCTAACCACTAAGCCACCGTGCCGTCCTGACCTTTCCATTATTCATATCATTAATGAACATTCGATGTTGGAATTGTAAACATATTTCATTGTACTCTTTTTAGTATCTGCTGAAATGACATTTCTGGTCGTCTAGCATCTAATTAGATATAAGTGTGTGTGTGTGTGTGTGTGTGTGTGTGTGTATATATGTGTGTGTGTGTGTGTGTGTGTGTGCTGAAACCCTGGGCTGTAAATATCCCTCACTATCCTCCTCAGCCTGCTGCCTGCCTGCTACCCCCCCCCCCCCCCCGTTTCACTCGGTGAATCTGAGCATGTTTGTTCTCTTCAAACTGACACAGGCATTAATGTTTAACCAGCGCCTCACTCTAGCTGTCATTTCTTTCTGGCAGGGTTCGATCCATTAGGTGACTTATTGAAGCCCACCATGCCAGTTCACACTCAGATTCCCATGATGCCCCCTCAAACCGGAGGCAAACTGCTGGCCAATGACCTTGATTCCTCCCTGGCTAATCTTGTTGGCAGTAAGTATTCATCCCTGAACCTCTGTGCTTTTTCTCCAGCTGAACAGTGTGTCGTGAACACCGCGCCATCTGATTGTTACAGGGGGTTCATTATCTTCGACTTCGAACGGCAACACCAGATTAAAAAAAATAATAATAATAATACAGTCTATAGTGTGCGAGCTCTGTAGACGTTCCGTTCAGTGGGATGAGGGAGATGAAATGCAGCCAAACGGCAGCAGTCTGTGTGAAGGGTCTGCACCACTTGTGTTCATCACGTGTACTGAATATAAAAAGCTGTTTAAAACATTCAGTCCACAGTCGTTATGTTTATTTAAATGCGTTATTATGTCTTTGCACCGTGTCTGTTTGATTTCACTTATTTAACTCAATGTGCCACTTTAATCCTAAATAAGGCAGCGATTCTCAACTGGTGGGTGCGACAGGGTTCGGGTGGGTCATGGACAGCGTGTAGAAAATAAATGAAAAAAATATGAAAAATGTAAAATAATTAATGCTCATCTGATTTGGTACTCATCCTTTCATCTTGAAAAAAAAATGCGAGCATCAATCAAACACACCCAGCAATCGTCGTTACCATGGTAACCATCATCCATTCATCTGACGTTTTTTTTTTTTTTTTTTTTTTTGTGTGATGTTCAGAGGCAAGATGGCGAAACGCAAATATCACCTAGGGAATTCAAAATGTGGACTTTTGTCCGTCGAGGACAAACACGGACCAAAACCCCAGTGTGTTAATTGTAATGGAGTGCTGGCACATGAGGCCATGAAACCATCCAAACTAATGCAACATTCACAAATGAAACATCTCGCATGTAAAGACAAGCGGGTGGAGTTTTTTTTTCAAAGCCGACTTGGCGAGCTGAAGGTATCACAGAAGTCTGACAGCATCTTGTTTCAAACAGGAACACGCGCTCCGGGCGTCTTATTACCTCCTCCGTTTCTTGAGGAAAAAATTGCTCTCAGATTCGCTTTGCATGCACATGTGTTTCTAAAAGTTTTTGAAAGCTATTGTAGAAAAGTCAGTTGTGACTTAATGATCATGAGAAAAGGGGGGGGGTGCCACACCCACCACAAACTAGAGCTTTCTTGTAGACATGTCCCTTGATTCCTGTGCCTGCTCTAATCTGTTTAGTGTGTTTCCATTCCACAAATTCTACTTACCAAGCATTTCATCCACACCTCATATAACATTTACATTTGGTCACTTAGCTTTTGTCCAACGTGATTTACACAGTTGGTTGGGGTCGGAACGCAAGGTTGGTCTTGCAGTCTTGCTCAAGGACCCACATTGGTAACATCAGGGGACCTGAGCTTTGAACCCAAAACCTTAAAACTGATAGACCATCACCCCTAACCACTGAGCTACCATGCCCCATTCGATTCCCGGTTTGAATCCCCATCTGGGTGGAGTTTCCATGTTCTCCCCGTGTCCGCATGGGTTTCCTCCGGGTTCTCCGGTTTCCTCCCACAGTCCAAAAACATGGATCAAGTCATTGAGTTCTCCAAATTGCCCCATACAGAGTGTGTGTATGTGAGTGAGTGTGTGTGCCCAGTGATGGATTGGTGCCCTGTCCTGGGTCTATCTGCCCAGCGCCCGAGACGTTCTCCCCTGGATGGGCATGGGGAACCCCACCGCGACCCTAATAGAGGATAAAGCAGAAGATAATGAATGAATGAATGAATGAATAATTCTTAAAAAAAACTCATCCTGTGGTTTGTGGTCCACGTTAACATGACGAGCCTTTCTGTAAGAACATTTTCATTATTTACAGGCAGACGTGATGAACTGCCCTCTGTGAGGTCTGATTGGTAAATAAACCCCTCTCCATATAGCCCCCGTTTAATCTACACGATTATCTCGATGCCCTATGCTTTTCCTTCCTTTCCATCCCGCAGAAGGACAACACGAATAGGTCTGATCTCCGACTTTCTGAAACACAGCCCTTTAATCCTCCGTAAATCCCTTTTAATCCCCAAGATCACAAAACACCGGGAGCTTGGATGCCCGTTAACTGCTTCATCTGTCAAGACGTCACTTGATTTTTTTTATTTTATTTTATCAGATTGACTGTTTTCGTGTTTCTCATGATGGAGAACCTTTTCTTAAGGTTTGCTGAGCTACAGTCAGAGCGTTTGAGGGCTGAAGTTATTGCATCTTGATGATCATTCATGGAGAATTGGCAACGTTGAATCAATGACCAGAAGCTTGAACATGAAAAAGCTTTTTTTTTTGGAATTCAGACATGTTTTTTATGTTTAATGGCTTCCATCTGTCCATTATCTTCCACTTTATCCTCTACTAGGGCCGGGGGGGTGGTGTTCCCTATGCCCATCCAGGGAAGAACGTTTTGGGCGCTGGGCAGATGCACCCAGGACAAGGCGCCAATCAATCACTGGATGCACACTCTCTCACACAGACTCACTCTATATGGGGCAATTAGGAGAATTCACTTGACCTTAATCCATGTTTTTGGACTGTGGGATGAAGTGAAATCATATTTTATTAAAAAAAGTTCTTTTTTCTTTCCCTTTCTTCATCTCCCTGTTGCCCTCGGCTGATTTCAGACCTGCAGTTTGGAGGTTCTGCAGTCAAAAAGTAAGTAATATTCAGAATGATTATATTTTTTGCGTGTGTGTGTTTGCCCCTCTGTTCATGGAGAGTGTGGTGAAGGTGGGGGATCTCTGACATGGCTGTGTTTTGTAGTCGGCCGGACATGCAGTGGACACAGCCGGGGGAGAAAAAGATGACTGGAGGCACTAACTGGCAGTCCAAGACCATGAGCAGCACGACTGCCTGGAGTCCGTCCCCCATGCCACCTGCGCCCATGCCGGTACCCCACATGGTAAGGACCCGCACTCGCTCTGTAAACCCGCTCTGAGCGAGGAACACGACGCCGGGCATCTGACAAAAGTATTTGTAGTGGATTGAAATAGAACGTGAATTCAATACAATTAATTCACTTCTCAGCAAAACTGACAAATCTG
>JAFMOC010000798.1:55000-86272 GCA_019802505.1 Corydoras sp. C115
CACACACACACTCTATATGGGGCAATTTGGAGAATTCAATTGACTTGATCCATGTTTTTGGTCTGTGGGAGGAAACCGGAGAACCCGGAGGAAACCCATGCGGACACGGGGAGAACATGGAAACTCCACCCAGATGGGGATTCGAACCGGGAATCCCTAGTGATGAGAGGAGAACGTGCTAACCACTAAGCCACCGTGCCGCCCTCTGTAATTAAAATTTAAATTCCTTCAGGTGGATGGGCTACAGTCGCAGCATGAGCCATCAGTACACATGAGCATGGTTCAGATTTGGGCTTTAAGACTCTCTGCAGACAGCAGATAAACACATGTTTTTCCATTTGTTTGATATCTGTACATTAGTGTCCTACACTGTTGTTGCTGCCTGGCCGCTCAAGGAGGATGAGTCCCCCACTGAGTCTTGGTCCTCACAAGGTTTCTTTCTTAAATAACAACATAACAGGGAGTTTTTTCTTGCCACTGTCGCTTCGGCTTGCTCTTTGGGAGTTAAAAGGCTCTTCATTCTGTAAAGCTGCTTTGTGATAATGTACTGTTATAAAAAGCACGACATAAATAAATAACTTGAACTTGATGAGCTGAAAAGAGAAAAATAATTCATTAAGAAATGTTTCTGTGTGTGTCTGACTCAGGTTCCACCTCAGATGGGTCAAATGGGTGGGGTTCAAGTGATGACCTCCCAGCCTATGATGTACCAGCCTGTACTAAGACCCTCAAACCCTTTTGCTCCGGTTCCAGGAGCTCAGGTACGAGCACACACTAAAACGGGTGCAAAGGTTAGCAGTGCAATCATTAGATGAATTACTCCTGAACCCTGTGCTCTGGTTTGTGTGCGGTGCAGATGCAGTTCATGTAGTAGCATTGTGCAGCGTCGTGCCAAACGGGGCAGGTGACCCACAGAACCAGGGAGACAGTGCCCCACCCATCCACCACCACCCATCACCACCACCATCACCATCATCAGCGAGCCAAAATGAAAAGAGAGAAAATGAAGACAGAAGACATGCAGATGGAGAAAAAAAAAGAGTTCTGGGAAAGCAAGCAAGAGCATTTGTTCTGTTTTGACCCTTCACCTTGCTGTCTGAAATAACTCTCTTTCACACAACTCGACACACACACACACACACACACACACCAACCACAACAGGGTGTCAGCATAACTCATGTCTCATCCCTTGTTTGTCTTCTATCATTTTTGTCTTTCGGAAGTAAGTGGGCTCAACAGTGTTTATTTTTCCTCCTTGTTTTTGTAATGCACTTCCGCCAAATCATATAATTTGCATAAATCTTTTTTTTTTGTTCATAAATTAGAAACAAAAGCCACCTGGAGTAAAATGGTTTCTTCGCAGAGTACTTGAAATGATCAGGAGCATTGGGCTCGGGTTCAAAGCTGGGTGTGGACTAATAATCTGGGCGGTCCGGTCCTGAGGCACAGCATGCTTTAAACCCCCGAACTGGAGCTGTCTGCCGTGCAGGGCGTTTAAAATACCCAACTGTGAGGCTTGTCGTAGAAATTGAGATCTCCAACGTTTACACGGAAATCACAGAGTGAGGATTTAATCTTGCTCGCTGCCCGGAGCTTAATCTGAAACACTGTGCGCCGCTGCAGTGAAGTGCAGGAGGGTGCGGAGCACCGAGACAGGGTGCAGAACACTGACTCCCACTGGCCAGTCAGGGCTGTAGCGTCAGTGGTGATGTTCTATGCAGCAATCCGCTGTAAGCGTGAATCAGTGGGGGCATTTGTGAACTTAATTCCATCCCAGATCAGCATGAGGCTTCGTTTTCAGACATATTGACCATATATTAACCAGATTAACAATCCCATTAATTTATATCAACAAGTGTATTTCGTATCTTACATTCCCTTATAGATTACATAATACAATTTATGCATATCAATCTGGTGGAGTTTCCATGTTCTCCCCATGTCCTCCGGGTTTCCTCCGGGTTCTCCGGTTTCCTCCCACAGTCTAAAAACATGGATCAAGTCAATTGAGTTCTCCAAATTGGCCCATATAGAGTGTGTCTGTGTGAGTGAGTGTGTGCCCAGTGATAGATTGGCGCCCTGTCCTGGGTGTATCTGCCCAGCGCCCGAAACGTTCTCCCCTGGATGGGCATGGGGAACCCGCCCCCCCTCCCCCCCGGCGACCCTAGTACAGGATAATGCAGAAGATGATGGATAGATGTATGTTTAAAGGTGAATCCTAAAATACGGAGGCCTCTTTCCATTAATATTTTTATTTGAAGATTTTTTTGGATTGTCAGCCGAGTTTAAAAAGAAAGGCAGAAGTTGAACCTGTGCGCTTATGAGCCGAACGTTCTTCCTTCTGGAGGAAATGTTCTCAAATTAAAAATCCGTATTAAATATTTAACGCCCAAGTCCTTAATGATGTCAAGTGGAGTTTTCAAAACTATAAAAACAGTAGCACTAAATGCAAAAAAGCATAAATTAAGACCCGTTTACCATAATAATACGTATCATCCATTACACTCTTTTAGACTCATTAAGCTCTGCAGGTTTCGTTATATTATAATTATATTTGATCATTTAGTAAACGCACGGGCGGCACGGTGGCTTAGTGTTTAGCATGTTCTCCTCTCAGCACTAGGGATTCTCAGTTCGAATCCCGATCTGGGTGGAGTTTCCATGTTCTCCCCGTGTCTGCCTGGGTTTCCTCCGAGTTCTCCGGTTTCCTCCCACAGTCCAAAAACATGGATCAAGTCAATTGAGTTCTCCAAATTGCCCCATATAGAGTGTGTCTGTGTGAGTGAGTGTGTGCCCAGCGATGGATTGGCGCCCTGTCCTGGGTCTATTTACCAAGCGCCCGAGACGTTCTCCCCTGGATGGACATGGGGCACCCCCCCCACCCCCCCCCCCCCCCCCCCCGACCCTAATAGAGGATAAAGCGGGAGATAATGAATGAATGAATTTAGTAAACGCTTGTCATCAAAGCAACTTGTGTTTCGTAAGTCGTAGCTGTGCACTTATGAGCCGAACGTTCTTCCTTCTGGAGGAAATGTTCTCAAGTTGAAAGTCCATGTTAAATATTTAACGCCCAAGTCCTTAATGATGTCAAGTGGAGTTTTCAAAACTATAAAAACCACTAAATGCAAAAAAGCATAAATTAAGACCCGTTTACCATAATAATACGTATGTATCATCCATTACACTCGGAAGCTCTGCAGGTTTCGTTATATTATAATTATATTTGATCATTTAGTAAACGCACGGGAGGCATGGTGGCTTAGTGTTTAGCATGTTCTCGTCTCAGCACTAGGGATTCTCGGTTCGAATCCCCATCTCGGTGGAGTTTCCATGTTCTCCCCGTGTCCGCGTGGGTTTCCTCCGGGTTCTCCGGTTTCCTCCCACAGTCCAATAACATGGATCAAGTCAATTGAGTTCTCCAAATTGCCCCGTATAGAGTGTGTCTGTGTGAGTGAGTGTGTGCCCAGCGATGGATTGGCGCCCTGTCCTGGGTCTATCTGCCCAGCGCCCGAGACGTTCTCCCCTGGATGGACATGGGGCACCCCCCCCCCCCCCGCGACCCTAATAGAGGATAAAGTGGAAGATAATGAATGAATGAATTTAGTAAACGCTTGTCATCAAAGCAACTTGTGTTTCGTAAGTCGTAGCTGTGCACTTATGAGCCGAACGTTCTTCCTTCTGGAGGAAATGTTCTCAAGTTGAAAGTCCATGTTAAATATTTAACATGGGGTGCTTTTACTTTTGCTCAGACTACACAGGCGGACATGAATGCAGCATGACAGCACCATCATCTCCAGCGAGCAAAGCACAACATTTCAGTGGAGCTGCAGCGTTGTTTCCTCTCGTGGTTCATTCAAGGTTTTTGCTGTAATCAGTTAGAAGTGAAGATGAGATCGAGGCGTAGCTTCTGCGGCTGAAAGCTTCCAACCTTCCGGAGCCGCCAGACGTCCTGCTGTTCTTAATACGATCCAGTGCGTCTTTTTTGTTTGCTATTTAGTTTTTTTTGCGTTTTAGTTTAGAATTTTCGGTTCTTTAAGGTTGAACGCTTCTTTGATCTTCAACAATCAAAAGCAGCCCAGATATTTTTACAACCACAAATCTGCTTTCTATCTGCTTTTTAAAGGAAATGTTCCAATTCCGGGCGGCACTGTGGTCATGTTCTCTCAGCGCTAGGGATTCCCGGTTCGATTCCCCATCTGGGTGGAGTTTCCATGTTCTCCCCGTGTCCGCGTGGGTTTCCTCCGGGTTCTCCGGTTTCCTCCCACAGTCCAAAAACATGGATCAAGTCAATTGAGTTCTCCAAATTGCCCCATATAGAGTGTGTCTGTGTGAGTGAGTGTGTGCCCAGCGATAGATTGGCGTCCTGTCCTGGGTCTATCTGCCCAGCGACTGAGATGTTCTCCCCTGGATGGGCATGGGGAACCCCACCGCGACCCTAATAGAGGATAAAGCGGAAGAAAATGAATGAAGGTGGCTTAGTGGTTTAGCGTGTTCTCCTCTCAGCACTAGGGATTCCTGGTTCGAATCCCCATCTGGGTGGAGTTTCCATGTTCTCCCCGTGTCCGCGTGGGTTTCCTGCGGGTTCTCCGGTTTCCTCCCACAGTCCAAAAACATGGCTGAAGTCAATTGAATTCTCCAAATTGCCCCATATAGAGTGTATCTGTGTGAGTGAGTGTGTGCCCAGCGATAGATTGGCGCCCTGTCCTGGGTGTATCTGCCCAGCGCCCGAGACGTTCTCCCCTGGATGGGCATGGGGAACCCCCCACGACCCTAATAGAGGATAAAGCGGGAGATAATGAATGAATGTTCCAATTCTGTCTGAATTCCAAGTATGTATTCTGTAAATTCAGAGATGGTTGAGGGTGCTGCTGCCACGGTAACCGTCATGATTTCAATCGATTAGAAACACGTTCCGTCGTTTCTCTCACTCGGCCGATGGCACGTCGTTCACTCTGGCTTGAAGAAAAGCGAAAGAGAAGCCGATGCCAGAATCGTTACACAGAATTGTGGTTGGAATTCCGTTGCCAAGTTATTTTTCCAGCTTATGGATCTTCTGTGGAAGGTTTTTTGTGGACGCTTTCAGTTCTGCGTTCAGTTCTGTGTTCAGAATGAGTTCCGCTCGAGGAACATTCACTCGCTCGTCTCTGGCTGCTTTACTGGCGTTCTTGTTTCGTGGCCGGTGTCCAGGTTTTGCCAGACTCTAGATTAAATGCTTTTTCATTAACCCCTCTCACTCGCGCTCGCGCTCTCTCTCTCTCTCTCTCGCTCGCTCTCTCTCTTTCTCTCTCTCTCTCTCTCGCTCTTTCTCTCTCTCTCTTGCTCTCTCTCTCTCTCACTCTTTCTCTCTCTCTCTTGCTCTTTCTCTCTCTCTCTCTCGCTCTTTCTCTCGCTCTTTCTTTCTCTCTCGCTCTCTCACTCGCTCTCTCTTGCTCGCTCTCTCTCTCTCGCTCTTTCTCTCTCTCTCGCACTCTCTCACTCTCTCTCGCGCTTTCTCTCTCTCTCGCTCTTTCTCTCTCGCTCTATCTCTTTCTCTCTCGCTCTTTCTCTCTCTCTCGCTCTTTCTTTCTCGCTCTCTCTCTCTCGCTCTTTCTCTCTCTTTCTCTCTCGCTCTTTCTCTCTCTCTCGCTCTCGCTCTTTCTCTCTCTCGCTCTCTCTCTCTCTCTCGCTCTTTCTCTCTCTCTCTCTTTCTTTCTCTCTCGCTCTTTCTTTCTCTCTCCCTCTCTCGCTCGCTCTCTCTCTCCCTCTCTCTCTCTGTCGCTCGCTCTCGCTCTCTCTCGCGCTTTCTCTCTCTCTCGCTCTTTCTCTCTCGCTCTATCTCTTTCTCTCTCGCTCTTTCTCTCTCTCTCGCTCTTTCTTTCTCGCTCTCTCTCTCTCGCTCTTTCTCTCTCTTTCTCTCTCGCTCTTTCTCTCTCTCGCTCTCGCTCTTTCTCTCTCTCGCTCTCTCTCTCTCTCTCGCTCTTTCTCTCTCTCTCTCTCTCTCTCTTTCTTTCTCTCTCGCTCTTTCTTTCTCTCTCCCTCTCTCGCTTGCTCTCTCTCTCCCTCTCTCTCTCTGTCGCTCGCTCTCGCTCTCTCTCTCTCTCTCTCTCTCTCTCGCTCTCTCGACAAATGCTGAAGGAAAGCAGAGGACGAGCCAATCATTTAAAGTGTGGAGAATGAAACAGCTGCAGGGGAGAATGCTGCGTTCATGATCTCTGTGTTTTCGTACTCAGAAATTTGATTTAATATCGGTGAGTGCATCCTGTGATGGATTGGCACGCTGTGCTGGCTGAATCTGCCCAGCGCCCAAAACGTTCTGCCCCTTAATCCTCTACCCCAGTACCCCAGTGGAGGATTAAGTGGAAGATGAGGAATGAATGAACAATGTCTCGAGTGTCACTACATCAGGTTCTTATATCCTTAAAAATGTGTCACTTTAAAACATCATCCGGTTTCAACTCGGAACCTTTTAAAAACTTGAGCTGACTTTTGCAAACGGATCCAGAACAATCGCTCGACCTCGACCTCTGTTTCTGCCCGTGATGTATCAGAGGAGGTGGGGTTTCCTCCGGGTTCTCCGGTTTCCTCCCACAGTCCAAAAACATGGATCAAGTCTATCGAGTTCTCCAAAATTGCCCCATATAGAGTGTGTGTGTGTGAGTGAGTGTGTGCCCAGCGATAGATTGGCGTTCTGTCCTGGGTGTATCTGCCCAGCTTTCGAGATGTTCTCCCCTGGATTGGCATGGGGAACCCCCCCCCCTCCCCCCCTGCGACCCTAATAGAGGATAAAGCGGAAGATAATGAATGGATGGATAAACTGACTGACTAGGGATTCAGGTTCGAATCCCCATCTGGTCGAATCCCTCCGGGTTCTCCGGTTTCCTCCCACAGTCCAAAAACATGGATCATGTCAATTGAGTTCTCCAAATTGCCCCATATAGAGTGTGTGTGAGTGAGTGTGTGCCCAGCGATAGATTGGTGTCCTGTCCTGGGTGTATCTGCCCAGCACCCGAAACGTTCTCCCCTGGATGGGCATGGGGAACCCCCCCGCGACCCTAATAGAGGATAAAGCGGAAGATAATGAATGAATGAAAGGATTTAATGTTTTTCTGATGACGCTTCTGCAAAACTTCTATTACAACGTCTAAAGATTCGACTTTAATTAAACTCAAAATGCTTTCGTCTCGGTGACCCACTCGTACCGCAGTTCACACTGATAACCAGATGGAGACATGATTCTTCTACATGACTCACTAACCTTAAGAATCATGTTCATCAAAAACTGATATTAATTTGAATCCCGATTTGATAATAGTGCTGCATCAATCAAACCCAGCTTTAGTTTGAGCTCGAGTTCATGCATCATCCGCTCGGCCGCTGCGCTGAGTCCGTGTGCGTCCACCCGCGAGGCCGACGCTGCGGTGATGCTGCTGCTAATCTTATTGGCTCGTGTTGAAAGCTGAACTGAGAGAGGACATATGTTCAGGTGTTTTCCCATCAGCTGTTCGCCAGGTGTGAAAGAGAGACCTTGCCGCATGCCGCACATGTTTGCACTCGAACCTTCCAGCGTTTCCATGGTTTCCGTCTCCAGAACTCATTATCCGAGCTTCTTTAGACGCAGATGCACAGTGGAGTGTTTCTATAGCGTCAGATCTGAGCTTTTTGTTTTTATGCATTCAGTCTGTTTATCGATTCTGATCTGTTTAAGCTGCTTCAGTCGTACTGAGGGGGGTTTAAAGAACGTGGCCTTATTTAGTCCTTCATGATGTCAAGTGGCGGCACGGTGGCTTAGTGTTTAGCATGTTCTCCTCTCAGCACTAGGGATTCCCGGTTCGAATCCCCATCTGGGTGGAGTTTCCATGTTTTTTCCTCCGGGTTCTCCGGTTTCCTCCCACAGTCCAGAAACATGGATCAAGTCAATTGAGTTCTCCAAATTGCCCCATATAGAGTGTCTCTGTGTGAGTGAGTGTGTGCCCAGCGATAGATTGGCGCCCTGTCCTGGGTGTATCTGCCCAGTGCCCCTGATGGGCATGGGGAAACACCCCCCCCCCCCCTGCGACCCTAATAGAGGATAAAGCGGAAGATAATGAATGAAGGCTGCACGGTGGCTTAGTGTTTAGCATGTTCTCCTCTCAGCACTAGGGATTCCTGGTTCGAATCCCAATCTGGGTGGAGTTTCCATGTTCTCCCCGTGTCTGCGTGGGTTTCCTCCGGGTTCTCCGGTTTCCTCCCACAGTCCAAAAACATGGATCAAGTCTATTGAGTTCTCCAAATTGCCCCATATAGAGTGTGTCTGTGTGATTGAGTGTGTGCCCAGCGATGGATTGGCGCCCTGTCCTGGGTGTATCTGCCCAGCGCCCGAGACGTTCTCCCCTGGATGAGCATGGGGAACCCCACCGCGACCCTAATAGAGAATAAAGCGGAAGAAAATGAATGAATGATGTCAAGTGGAGTTTACTTTAAGAAAGTATCACTGAATGGAAAAAGCATAAATTAAGACCTGATTTCCATAATAATATGTATGTGTGTCTCATACATTACACTCGAATGCTCTGCAGGTTACCTTACGTTATATTTGGTCATTTATCAGCTTGTTTCCCAGGACAGGGTCAATCACAGAACTCCTGGAGCATTGAGGGTTAAAGCGTCTTGCTTTAGTCCCATATTAGTAACTTCTGTAGACCTGAGATTTAAACCCACAACCTTCAGATTGATGGTCCAACACCCGAATCAGGTTACAGTGATTCTGATCTATATTTAATGACAGAGGCTGTTTGAGGTAGGCTGCCATGTCTTTCCTCATCTGTAATTTATGAACAATTAAATTATAATCGCAATTAGTGTCTTACCGTGTCTTTGGAATGTGGGAGGAAACTCATTAAGGCACAGGGAGCACCGTCCTTCACCTCAACCGGGTAATAGAACCCAGGACCTCTTGATTTGAGAGTGCAGCGCCATTCTGCAACCACCATAATGATGACAACAATTACAAATACAATAATAATTGCTATTATAGTGATGGGTTTTATAGTTATTAATGTTCAATAACGCAATTTATTGAAATAGGCAGATTTCCCAAAATGTATTATTTGTTAGTTCTCGTTCTTGTCTGTGCCAAAAAAAAAAAAAAAAAAAGGAAAGAATGGGAAGCTGCATACGTTTCATTTTTTTATTATTATTTTTTACATCTCATCCTTTACCCACTTTTCTACCGCCCTCTAGTGGTGGCTCGCTTCATCATCAACGTTCTTTAGCTGTTCTTTTGCTGTTTGGCTTCATGGACTCAGCATGGTTCTGATGTCTTTAGGTTTTATTAATGTTGCCACGAGCATCCAACGTTCTGAATGTTCTCTCTGTGCTTTTAGTTTGTGGACGGTTCAGATATTTAAAACATGGGAAATGTTAACACCCAGCTTTCAGTCTGAGCCCAGCGCGAGTTCAGCGCCGGCTTTGGGTTTCCAAAGACAAACCAAACTCCAGTCTTGTCTGACACACAGCAGATATTTGCTTTCAGGTTAAAATTCGAGTTCGTCGAAGTCGCGCAAACTCACCTCAGCTGCAATTTCTGGATGTTTTTTTATTTTAATTATTTTTTTTTTTGACATTCACATATTCTGTGTTTAACTTCATTTACAGTTATATTTCTTTATTTTCATTTTACATTTGAAGATAATTGCATTATAAATTTGCAGATCTATATATACATGATAAAAACAGTCATCTGTTTGTGATTTTATTAGTTTTATCTTTGATGCCAAATAAGAGGGGGAAGTGGGAGGACCCCTTTGTACATGTTTATATTTATTTCAGCAGAATATAAGGATTTTAATACGCATGGTGAGCTTCTATTGCATTAAACATTTGCTTTACTTCATGCCTTCATTATTATTGTTATATTATTATTTTGTCATATGAAATAAAGTCCATGCTTTCTTTCCTACACTTTGTTTGCTTTCTGTCATTAGAGCCATCGCTCATCCACAGAGTGACGTTCACGAGGAACGTCCACCCACTGGTTGAGTTCTTCAACTTAAACCTCCTGTAAAAAGACTAACTGTTGTATCATCATCATCATCATGTTTTGCTTTTTCTGTAGCAGGACGTGTGTGTGGTTTATTTTATTTTATTTTATTTATTTTTTATTTACTTTTTGAAAAAAAAAATTTAATTGATGATGTCATTGAGTTGGCGGCACGGTGGCTTAGTGGTTTAGCACCTTCGCCTCTCAGCACTAGGGATTCCCGGTTCGAATCCCCATCTGGGTGGAGTTTCCATGTTCTCCCCGTGTCCATGTGGGTTTCCTCCGGGTTCTCCGGTTTCCTCCCACAGTCCAAAAACATGGATCAAGTCAATTGAGTTCTCCAAATTGCCCCATATAGAGTGTGTCTGTGTGAGTGAGTGTGTGCCCAGCGATAGATTGGCGCCCTGTCCTGGGTGTATCTGCCCAGCGCCCGAGACGTTCTCCCCTGGATGGGCATGGGGAACCTCACCGCGACCCTAATAGAGGATAAAGCGGAAGATAATGAATGAATGAATGTCATCGAGTTGGGCGGCACGGTGGCTTAGTGGTCAGCACGTTCGCCTCTCAGCGCTATTCAAGTATTCAAGTATTTTATTTGTTCGGTTCGAACAAATAACAACACATATTTTCGAACAAATATTTTATTCCCAGTTCGAATCCCCATCTGGGTGGAGTTTCCATGTTCTCCCTGTGTCCACGTGGGTTTCCTCCGGGTTCTCCGGTTTCCTCCCACAGTCCAAAAACATGGATCAAGTCAATTGAGTTCTCCAAATTGCCCCATATAGAGTGTGTGTGTGTGTGAGTGAGTGTGTGCCCAGCGAAGGATTGGCGCCCTGTCCTGGGTGTATCTGCCCAACACCCGAGACGTTCTCCCCTGGATGGGCATGAGGAACCCTCCGCCCCCGTGACCCTAATAGAGGATAAAAGCGCATGATGTCCTCGAGTTGTTCAGATCGTGGAGGCAAATTTTCAATTAATTATTAATACCTAAAGAACCAATACAGCTCTCAATATGAAGTTTGGCGGTTCCACCAATGGGCCCTCGAGCAAGGCCCTTAAGGAACCAGCCTTGCAGACTGAAAGTCCCCAGTTTGATTCCCAGTCCCACCAAGTCCTATGGCTATAGGCAGTTAACCCCAGTTGCTCCCTATGCACCGTGTGCAGGGCTGCCCAGCGCTCCGGGCATGTGTGCTCACTTCACCTGTGTGTGTGTGTGTGTGTGTGTGTGTGTGTGTGTGTGTGTTCACTGCACCGATGTGTTAGATGTGGAGGACTTATTACTGTGTGTAAGCTCTGTTGGCGATCTAGATCACTCTGTCCCTTATTAAAGCTGACCCTGTGCTCTGACCCCAAACATCAGGCTGAGATTGTTGTTTGGATGAAAGCGTCTGCAGAATGACCGTGACATTTATTTAGTCAATAAGTTTCGCTTTCAGAGGAAACCCAAACTCCAGCTCCTAATGAAACCCAGGGCACCGACGAATGTACCTCCAACATCTGAGTGGATGCTAAAACTAACTCTCTATTATAAACCTGCACAATTCCCATCACGAGTTCAGTGTTCAAGCTTCAGTTTTCAGTGAGCACGGTGTCACCAAACCAGTTACCTGAATAAATATTTCCACATATCGGTCAGAAAAGCACGTAACTCCAAATATATATAGAACAAGCAGAGAAGTCTGTGGACTTTAAAGAGCGTCCCCACCGCCCCGTGAGGCGTCCCAGCAGAAGTATGAAGGGAGCAGGTGTTTTCCCCTGCAGGGGCTCTCAGTGTGAGCTATCTCATGGTTCCTCAAAGCTCCGGTGCTCCCCGTCGAGGCTCGGTCACATGAGAGTGAGAACAGTTCGACACTCATCACACAAACCCTTCTGTTCCCAGAGTTCTGTAGAACCGAAACGAATGGCCTGAGGTTCGTCACAGCAGATTAAAATGTGAAACCAGCTTTTTAATCTTCATTTCTCAGCAGCATACTGTATTCGGGGTGCAGTCCATCAGATCAGATCAGATCAGATCAGTGTGTGTGTGCTGGACGAGGTTCTGTCCGTCCTCTCAGTGGGTTCATCTGCTTCTCTGAGACTTTACGCTTTATATAAAGCCGGCGGTCCAGTGGTGGTGGTTCTGTTTATACTTTGGATCTTGTTTTCTATGCCTGCTTTGAAACGCTCGATTCAGGACCGAGAGGCGAGACTCGATTCAGCTTTTGGATTTGTTGGTTCTGTTCCTTTTTTTCTTTTCTTTTTTTTTTTTTTTTCCTTCTTTTTTTTAATGAAGTCCTGCATGACTTTACTTCTTCGACATGCTTGAGGGATCGATGTTCCTAAACTCCATGTATGGTTTGCAGCTCTAATGAATACGGTGCTTTCTTCTGTTGCTCTGTTGTTGTGGACGTGATGGATTCTGTATATTCTCTTGTGTTTTGGATTGTTTATCGGTAGCTGGTCGTGCTCGTCTAATCAGTTTGCGATTTCTCTGTATTTTGCTCGTCATGTTTCCGTTTGTTTTTCCCGTCGGTTATGTTGTCTGTATCTGTGATGCAACCTCCAACCATGAAACATGAACGAATGCCCTGTGATGTTTTATCGCTTGTGCTCGACAGTTTCTTAATAAAAGAATACATTTCTAACATTTGGGCTCTGTGGTTGTTTTTTTTTTTTTAATTGGGACATTTATTGGTTTTCCTAAGTTATTATTATTATTTTTATTATTGTTAATTCGAGTTTATTTATTTATTCGTATAGAGCGTCCATTCTGTGTCAGCTTGAGGAGCAGCAGATATCCAGAGTGACAGCTACTTCAGATTAAATCCAACAGCTGTGTGTGTGTGTGTGTGTGTGTGTGTGTGTGTGTGTGTGTGTGTGTGTGTGTGTGTGTGTGTGTGTGTGTGTGTGTGTGTGTGTGTGTGTGTGTGAGTGTGTGTGTGTGAGTGTGTGTGTGTGAGTGTGTGTGTGTGAGTGTGTGTGTGTGAGTGTGTGTGTGTGTGTGTGTGAGTGTGTGTGTGAGTGTGTGTGTGTGTGTGTGTGTGTGTGTGTGTGTGTGTGTGAGTGTGTGTGTGAGTGTGAGACTATTAATAACCTTTTCAGGCCGCCCTCTTTTCCTACCTCTCTGTGGTTCTTTCTGGATCTCTCCTTCTCTGTGCCTGAAGGTTCTAGATTGGTAGGAACCTGCCGGCTGGACGGTTAAAGGGCCGTGATCCACCGCGAGAAAAGCAGATCCGACCTGAAAACAGTTCAGTAAGTGAAAGTCCAGAGTCCAGCATGGCTCTACTGTGTTATAACAGAGGCTGTGGAGAACGATTTGACGAAGAGAAGAACTCTGAGGGTAAGTTTTCGTTTCTTTTTGATTTTCTGCTGAATGGAACATTCACGTTTTCATTTTATTTTCATTATTACACACACAGCAGATTCTGTGAAGAAATAATAATCTAATGATTGTTTTGATGATGTTCAGATGATGTATGTTGTGCTTTAATACAGTACAGATCAGGATGATGTATTATTGATCAGAAGTCCAGGTTAAACCTCTGAAACACAGCTCTGCAGGGTTCACATCTCACGAACATTTTGATTGAAAGAAAAGTTCCCTGTCAGTTTTTTTTTTAATTCTTTGACTGTAGAACAAATCTACCAATGAGTTGGGCGGTTGATGTTATATGCTCTTATGTCCAAAGGAACTTGTATGGTCTGTTCAGTTGAAGTTTTATGTTCTTATAAGAACCTTGTGCTGCCACATTCATTTTAAAGAAAGTAGGCGTTCTCTCAGCAACTCTTCTAGAACAAACACGTCTGCTCAGTAATTAACTTTCATCCTGATCAGTCTGCGTGGTTTTTGGTCTCCATGAGCAAAATGAAGTTCTGCACAGACACGTGTCATCCACAACGCTCTGACTGTGAGGCACAAGTGCTGTTCACAGCATAACCCCCCACCTATCGCACACACACACACACTCACACACTCACACACACTCACTCCTGGATATTTGTTCAGTCCAGCTTTATGAGCTGATGAGTAAAGTTTGTGGGTTTTAAGATCCTTAAATCTCAATGGGATTCCATGTACTTGAAAGATTTCAAATGAGCGCTTCATTTGTCTTTTTTTTATAGAATTTAAAGTGGTTCAGAGTTTATAACTTTATGATCAGTTTTTTTTTGTTATTTTGTTCTGTTCTCAGTGATGTACTGATGAACACAGTCCTGCGCTTAAAAACCTTTATAATTTTGCATGTATGGACAGTAACAGTCTCATTAATTAAATGTAAACTAATTTTGAACATCTGAATAGTAATTATGAAGCAGGTTTGTTTTGAAGCAGGTTTGTTGTGAAGTAAGTTTAATTTATTATTAGGAAATTGTTTACTAAACTTACTTTCTATGTAAATTTTATGTATAAATTGTGTAAAATCTTTATGTATATGTGTGTGTGTGTGTATGTGTGTATTTATATATATATATATATATATATATATATATATATATATATATATATATATATATATATATATATATAGTGAATTTAATGGTTGTGTGTGTGTGTGCGTATGTGTGTGTACACACACACACACACACACACACACACACATATATATATATATATATATATATATATATATATATATATATGTATATATATATGTATATATATATATGTATATATATATATATATATATATATATATATATATATATATATATATATATATATATATATGTGTGTGTGTGTGTGTGTGTGTGTGTGTACACACACATACGCACATACACACACAACCATTAAATTCAAGACTGCCCTGTTTCTCTTGATCGTTCACTGCAGACAGAGATCAATGATGTTTCAAAGCTCATTAAATCCATTAACGAACCTAATTCCTGATGTTCTCTTAACTACGGACTGAGCTGTGAATGCTTTATGTTTGTACCAATTTGGCTTCCACTACCAGCTGTTTCCATCTCTCAAAGCGTGTCTCTGATTGGTCGTCTTTGACAGTGACAGCTGGTTACTACTGTGCCATGTGACCGTATGGAATTGTTGTGTGACTGCATGTAAAAGACACACATTTTGTCAAAGTATGCAGTGATTGGCAGCGAGTGACATGTTCTCCTCTCTAACGGCAACATCCTTCTCGTGTTCTTTGTGCAGATGCATGTCGTTATCACCCTGGAGTTCCTATTTTCCATGACGCACTGAAGGTAAGCAAAGTCTGATTAATCAATTAAACTAATTAATCAACCCAGTACTGAAAGTCTGGCACTGTAGATTATTTGTACAGTATATTAAAACATGCTGCAACAGTTATTGGTTTTATTATTGGTTGTTACTTTCTTATGCCAGTTTATATTAAAGGAATAAGGTATAAGAGGGCGTGCATTATTGTGAATACATTGTGGGAACGAGGTGTTATTAGGCTCAACACTAACGACTCAACCAATCAGATTTAAGGATCGGAACTAGCTGTTTAATAAAATCCACTCATCTGGATCGTGGGGGGGGGTTCTCCATGCCCATCCAGGAAGGAACATTTTAGTCGCCAATCCATTGCAGGGCACATATTCACTTACACAGACATACTATATGGAGCAATTTAGATAGGGGCAATTTAGAGCAGCCAATTTACCTTGAATCCAACTATGGGAGGAAATGGAGAACCTGAAGAAAACCCATGCAAACACCGGACAATGCCACAGATAGGGATTCGAACCTGGATCTTCAGCACTGAGAGGCTGAAGTGGTAACCACTGCACCACAGAGCTGCCCCAGATGCCCCGACCCCTTTACAAACGTGCTTTCTTCAGAGCAAGTAATATGTTTTTTATATTCTACCAATTTTAAAGGACAGAAACCAGGACAATTGCTCTTAGCAGCAGTTATTGACCTGCTTCTCCACATCCACACACTGCGGAGCGACCGCCGAGCTGCCTTTGTCTAAAACCACTCCTGGATTAAGTGTATTTGACAGTGCAATTCGTTCTCCCCTCAGGGCTGGTCATGCTGTAAGAAGAGAACAACAGACTTCTCCGAGTTTCTCTCGATACAGGTAAGAACCCTGATGCCAAATACATTCACCTTAAAAAAAAAAGAACTGAGTGTTTCTGCAGTGCTCCCTCTTGTAGATGACATGAGTTTGCAGGGTTGCGGGGGGGACATGGGTTTGCATGCCCATGCCCATGCCCATGCCCATCCAGGGGAGAACGTTTCAGGCGCTAGGCAGATACACCCAGGACAGGGTGCCAATCTTTCGCTGGGCACACACTCACTCACACATACATACAGACACATAAACACTCTATATGGGGCAATTTCACTACTCCACGTGTTTTAATTGGTAGGGTTGTGCTCGAGGGCACTGGTTGTTGTAGATGACATGTTTTAATCCAGTACTCAAATCTTTTGCTTTCAAACTCGATTGGAATTTTGAATGTAATTTGTACAAAACAGCAGCTTTTTATTAAACCAAACATATTTCACAAAGAGCTTCACATATTTTACATTTTAAAGTATAACAGCATACATTACTTCACTTCCCCACCCAGCGCCCACTACAGGAACCACTACTGTACCGCTTGTTAATTATAAAATTAAAAATAATTTAACTTTCTGAAAATGCAGGTCAAAAAACTTTAAAGAAAATTGGATCTACAGCCGTCATATTCTATTACTTTGATTTTCCGACTTTGAAATGTCATTTCTTGATGACTTTGTTGATTGATAATTAATAATGATGTGCTTTCCTCAGAGGAGCGTTTCTGAGTTCTGCAGTTGGCCTAAATTTCTGTTCTGTTCATTAACAATAATCTATGAAGACACGGAACGGCCTGATTTATATTCTTATATAACATGCAGAATTCATTTTCTTGTCGTGGGGAAACACAGCTCTCCCTCCTGACAGCGTGACGTGTAGCACTTTTCTGAAATGTCAAAGAATAGACTTCTTCCAAAGTGACTTAAATGAGACGGGCTCCACCGTCACGCTCCCCAATTATCCGTGTCAGCTTGATTTTGGTTTCATAAAACATGTCACATGTCAGCACGCGGTAAAAACAGATGTACTTATAACGCTATGGAAACGCATAATGTCAAACTTTTCCAATTTTCCTGGTAAAAAAAAAAAAAAAAAAATTTTTATATAAATATATATTTATATATATATATATATATATGTGTGTGTGTATATATATATATATATATATATATATATATATATATATATATATATATATATATTTATTTATTTATTTCCCATGCCCATCCCAGAGCAGGACGTCAATCTATCGCTGGAAACACACTCATTCACACACACACACACACTCTCTATATGGGGCAATTTGGAGAATTCTATTGACTTGATCCATCTTTTTGGACTGTGGGAGGAAACCGGAGAACCCGGAGGAAACCCACGCGGACATGGGGAGAACATGGAAACTCCACCCAGTTTGGGATTCAAACTGGGAATTCCTAGTGCTGAGAAGAGAACATGCTAAACCACTAAGCCACTGTGCCACCCTATATATATATATCCTCATAGCTTATCTTTGTTAGGGTAGCTGACCGTCCTGAAGCCTCTCCCAGCACCTGTCCATCTCAGAGCTGACACACAGACACCCACGTTTATTTTTATGCATTGTGGGAAATTACATTCATTTTGTAATGACTATATCCAAACCTTAACCTTAAATTCTGCTCCACGTGTTTTGATTGGTAGGGTTGTGCTCGAGGGCGTCACAGTAATGTTAAGCCTGAAGAACCGCTGAAGCCAGAGGTGAAGTCTGATAAAGAAAAGAAAATCCACAGCAAAGATGAAATCATCTACCAGGGACCCAAATCTGCAGAGGCTCTGGAGAGAGAGAGACCGAGGTACTGCGGGGTACATCCCCAATTCACACTCACACTCTTTCATACTTCCATCCTGAGACTTGTTTTGAGCTTGGTTTTATCTTTGTTTCACTTGGCCACATCTTGTTCTCTAGTCTCGTACGCATATCTCGGTTTCCTCCGTTCTCACGCACACACAAACATCCAATTTAACTTCTCCACCCCGGTACATTCTGTACCTCGGCTTTTCCTCACATTTAATACGTACAGATACAAAATTAAAATGCAAAAAACATCCAACAAATTGTTCTTCCAGTGCACTTCCAGTTCCACAGTACAGAGATATGAATGAGAATCACACAAATACAGTACATTATTATTAATATATATATAATGTATATAAGGGTGGCATGGTGGCTTGGTAGTTGGCATGTTCTCCACTCAGCTCTAGGGATTCCAGGTTCAAATCCCAATCTGTGTGGAGTTTCCATGTTCCTAGTACAGGACAAAGTGGAAGATAATGGATGGATGGATCATATATGTAAAATAAAAAGTAAAATCTTAGTTGAGTTATAAAAGGAACTTCTGTGTTCTCTTATTTGCAGCTCAGATGAACCCAAGACCAGGTTAAAGGTGAAAGTATCTCCCTCTCTGACTCAGACTCTGGAGAAACTGGTAATCAGTGAGAAAGAGAAGCAGCAGAAGATCGGTAAACCAACTTATTTGCTGTTGATGAGTCAAAAATGTTGTTATTTGTTGTTGATGAGTCAAAAATGGCTGATATAAAGCATGTACTGTATTAAGTTTTACCAATAATAATAAAAAAAAGTTTTTTTTCAGTTGGTTCAGGACATTTAGTACGTTTTAGTAAAACTGGACAATGATTTCCAAACTTTTGATCATATGTAACGCTTACATGGTACCTTACAGCCATGGGGTTTAGTTTTGTATAGTGGTTAGTGCGTTCACCTCTCAGTGCTGGGGATCCAGGTTCGAATCCAGACTGGGGTGATGTTTCCATGGGTGTGTGTCTGTGTGAGTGTGTGTACCCTGTAATGGATTGGTGCTCTGTTCTGGGTGTATCTACCCAGCACTCGAAACATTCTCCTCTAGATAGGCATGGGAACCCCCACCCCCTTCGATCCTTGTATAGGATTAAGTGGAACATAATAAATAAATGATTGAGGGGTTAGGTATTTGATTAATATGAATTAATTTAGTAAAGTATAGATTGCCCTTCACACTCTAAAGCAGTGGAACATGAAGTGATTGAGTCTGCTGTGAGTCTACTGTTGGTAGAGTAGACACACTACATGCCCCACTCCCCCTACCCCCACCCTGCGTCATATACAATGTATTTTAAGGAAAACCTATGGGGGACTCGCAGCATCAACAGTGCAGGACATCAATGTAAAGATTGTGTGATTATCAGGTGTCCATTTTCAACAAGGGCGGCACGTTGGCTTAGTGGTTTAGCATGTTCTCCTCTCAGCACTAGGGATTCCCGGTTCGAATCCCCATCTGGGTGGAGTTTCCATGTTCTCCCCGTGTCTGCGTGGGTTTCCTCCGGGTTCTCTGGTTTCCTCCCACAGTCCAAAAACATGGATCAAGTCAATTGAATTCTCAAAATTGCCCCATATGGAGTGTGTCTGTGTGAGTGAGTGTGTGCCCAGCGATGGATTGGCGCCCTGTCCTGGGTCTATCTGCCCAGTGCCCGAGACGTTCTCCCCTGGATGGGCATGGGGAACCCCCCCGCGACCCTAATAGAGGATAAAGCGGGAGATAATGAATGAATGAATGAATTTTCAACAATTAAAAAATAGAATAGTTTAGTGAAGCCATTCGTGCGACACAACAAATCCTCTAGAACCAATAGAAATTAAGGTTCTGTGCATTGTTTGTCGTACCGTAGTGTTCTAACCGTGTTCTGGATGAGAAGCTGGTGATCGCTTAAAGGAAAGCAGGCTGAGAGAATAAAGCATAGGAATTACATAGTAGAAAGAGTGAGGGCGTTTTTTTTTTTACATGGTAAAACACCAGGCATATTAATCAATCAAAGAATGGAACGGAGTGAAATTATGGATCTCTGCAGAGACTGCGGTTTATTGATATAAATGAGATCATCACCGCAGCACTGCTCGGTTCACGCTCGATCCTAATGGCTTGGAGCTATTCATTTAGCAGCTGATAGCTTTGGGATTAGAGGAATTATTCACGCGGGTAGGAAATACATTTGCTCAACAAAATGCATTGGAACATCAACTCATTCCTTCTAACTACTGTATCATATACAATATACACACAGTGAGCGGGCTCTTAGCTTCTGCAAGATCCTTTCTGTTCCGTTCACTTGACTGAGGTTCAATCAAATCCCAGATTAACTATTCATTCATTCATTCATTCATTATCTTCCGCTTTATCCTCTATTTGTGGCACGGTGGCTTAGTGGTTAGCACGTTCTCCTCTCAGCACTAGAGATTCCCGGTTCGAATCCCCATCTGGGTGGAGTTTCCATGTTCTCCCCGTGTCTGCGTGGGTTTCCTCCGGGTTCTCCGGTTTCCTCCCACATTCCAAAAGCATGGATCAAGTCAATTGAATTCTCCAAATTGCCCCATATAGACTGTGTCTGTGTGAGTGAGTGTGTGCCCAGCGATGGATTGGCGCCCTGTCCTGGGTGTATCTGCCCAGCGCCCGAGATGTTCTCCCCTGGATGGGCATGGGGAACCCCACCGCGACCCTAAAAGAGGATAAAGCGGGAAATAATGAATGAATTTATCCTCTATTAGGGTCGCGGGGGGTTCCCCATGCCCATCCAGGGGAGAACGTTTCGGGCGCTGGGCAGATACACCCAGGACACTCTATATGGGGCAATTTGGAGAACTCAATTGACTTGATCTATGTTTTTGGACTGTGGGAGGAAACCGGAGAACCCGGAGGAAACCCACGCAGACATGGGGAGAACATGGAAACTCCACCCAGATGGGGATTCGAACCGGGAATCCCTAGTGCTGAGAGGCGAACATGCAAATCACTAAGCCGCCCTAGATTAACTATTCAGTGGTTTAAAAATTATGATCTTTTACTAAAGTTGGACAGTTTCTGATGTTCTGATGTTCTCCTCTCTGATGTTCTGTTTTTTTTTTCATACAGAGAGCCAGGGTGTCATTGCTGGGACAAGATGCAAGAACTCGGGATGTAAAACAGTAGGTGGCTTTTGTAAATCTGATCGAACAATTTTAACTTTAGAGACAGTGCTACTGAATTACCCTGATCTTATTTCTCCACCGATTTACACAGAAAACTGTATGATAACCCTGTGCTTTAGTGTCCTGTGATGATGACAAAAGCCTTTCCTCCTTTATCATTCTGTATTAAACCGCATTGTAAATTTTATGAAGTATTGGGAAGTATCACAAACCAAAATCTCACACACTATGATTTAGAGCAGCCACTTTACCTTGAATCCATGTTTTTGGACTGTGGAAGGAACCCGGAAAACCTGCAGGAAACCCACGCAGACACGAGGAGAACATGGAAACTTCACCCAGATGGGAATTCGAACCGGGAATCCCTAGTGCTGAGAGGAGAACATGCTAACCACTAAAAAATCCATGTGATGTTATTAATCACCATGTGATGTAAATATCCATCCATCAATCATTTTCCAATTTATGTGGTTGTGCCAGTGGTTCCCCGTGCCCATCAGAGGAGAACGTTTCGGGCTCTGGGCAGATAGACCCAGGACAGGGCATCAATCTATCGCTGGGCACACACTCACTCACACAGACACACTCTATATGGGGCAATTTGGAGAATTCACTTGACCTTGATCCATGTTTTTGGACTGTGGGAGGAAACCGGAGATCCAGAAGGAAACCCACGTGGACACGGGGAGAACATGGAAACTCCAACCAGATGGGGATTCAAACCGGGAATCCCTAGTGCTGAGAGGAGAACATACTAACCACTAAACCACCGTGCCGCCCGTAATGTAAATATGATGAAGGTCATTTAATAACTTATAAACTACATCAAATGCAAATGACTTCGGAGTCAAAGTTGAAATATTGAAATGACTTCAGTTTTTAATATGCAAATGACTTCAGAGTCTTCTTTAAATATTTCATTCATAAAGATTAATTCATATTTAAAACACAGACGTTAATGCTGCTGCACTGATGATCAGAATTCATTATGATTGGAAAACTATCTCAAGGCTGCGTCTGCAAATGCTCCAGGAGGAGGCACTCATCTAAACGGCTTTCATTAACAGAAAACCAATCACGAGTGAGGAGCAGTAGTTAAAAGCATGAAAATAATTAGCTCAGTGTGCAGACAGTTTCTGTTAATTATCTTGCACTCTCATAGCGTGTTTGCGTGTTAGATGTTTGCTCTTCCATAACGTCGTTTTTTTACCCCCATAACTTTTGGACTTGTATATTTCTTTGTAGCTCAGGGCCTTTACCACACTGAGCATCTTCTCAGATGCTGCCATGTTTATATAGAAAAGCTCATATAGTAATTGGACTGTGCTTTAAATCCTCTATATGTTATTAACATATACAGGATTTGGCGGCACGGTGGCTTAGTGGTTTAGCATGTTCGCCTCTCGGCACTAGGGATTCCCGGTTCGAATCCCCATCTGAGTCGAGTTTCCATGTTCTCCCCGTGTCCGCGTGGGTTTCCTCCGGGTTCTCCGGTTTCCTCCCACAGTCCAAAAACATGGATCAAGTCAAATGAGTTCTCCAAAATTGCCCCATATGTGTGTGTATGAGTGAGTGTGTGCCCAGCGATGGATTGTTGCCCTGTTCTGGGTGTATCTGCCCAGCGCCCGAAACGTTCTCCCCCGGATGGGCATGGGGAACCCCACCACGACCCTAATAGAGGATAAAGCGGGAGATAATGAATGAATGAATATACAGGATTTATAGGGTTTAGGGTTATTAATCAGAACTGATTCACCGTGATATGCCGTGCTATTTTATTTATCATTCCAACAATACAGTACTGTACAGTATATGTGGAACGAGACCGTGTTCTCCAAGAACAAGGTGCTACACATAACAGCCACTACACAACCAACAAACACAAGGATCACATTAAATGCACAAATGTAATGTAAATGTAAATGTAAATGTACATGACAAATGTAAATGTAAATGACAATACACAAATGTAATGGGAGGGAACAGTGCAACAGATAGTTTGCAGTAAACAGTAAAATGTAATCAGTAAATGTAACAGTGCAGTGCTCCCCTAGTGGTGTGAACCATTCATTCATTCATTATCTCCCGCTTTATCCTCTATTAGGGTCGCGGTGGGGTTCCCCATGCCCATCCAGGGGAGAACGTCTCGGGCGCTGGGCAGATACACCCAGGACAGGGCGCCAATCCATCGCTGGGCACACACTCACTCACACAGACACACTCTATATGGGGCAATTTTGAGAATTCAATTGACTTGATCCATGTTTTTGGACTGTGGGAGGAAACCGGAGAATCTGGAGGAAACCCACGCAGACACGGGGAGAACATGGAAACTCCACCCAGATGGGGATTCGAACCGGGAATCCCTAGTGCTGAGAGGAGAACGTGCTAACCACTAAGCCACCATGCCGCCTGGTGTGAACCACATGTGCAAAAAAGATGTCCATGGTTATAAATATTAAAGAGTTTGTAGGAGCAGCGGTTCTATATAGATGTGCAAATAAATGTGTGCTTGTTATTTTCTCAGGTTTATCAGGGACCGGAGACAGATGCTGAGATTTGCACCCATCATCCAGGAGCACCGGTCTTTCATGAGGGGTAAGATCTTATTAATTCATTCATTTCATTTGCTCACATGCTTTTGGACTTTGTGCTTGAGGTCAGGAAACATGTTGACATACAGCATTGCTGGAGCAGTGAGGGTTAAGGGCCTGTGCTACTGAGAAAACGTCTTACTAAAGGCAAGTCTACAGAACGAGGGTGTGGTAGTTTAACACTAGAAATCCCAGGAATTTCGACCTGAAGTCCTGAAAGAGGGTCAAATGCCTTAGAACCTTAGACCAAACTGCGGACTCTGACGGCTCCAATTAGCACCCTTTCATTTGTGAATGTGGCCATTGCATGACGTTAATATCAATCTGAAGGTTGGGCTTCAAACCCAATTACCGTATTTTCCGGACAATAAGGCGCACCTAAAAGCCTAAAATTTTCCCAGAAATCGGACGTGCGGCTTATAATCCGGTGCACCTTATATGTGTACTGAGTTCCAAATTCTATAAAAGTATTGTTGTGCGATTGAAAATTAATTTGGAGCTCGCCGTCATTCCGGGATGATTAAATAAAGAACTCCAACCGCTGGACATTGGCGTAAACGGGGCGTTTAATGTAAAGTTGTGGGCGGTGTGGGAGCGATGGATGATACTATTTATTAAAACTCAGAGGCAGCGGCGGGGCGAGTTACGCCACCGTCTGTGAATGGATTGTGGGCTGAGGTTTCTGTAACTGTTGTCCGAGCTTTTGTGAAACTCCACGAGACGGACTCAGACATCGATGAGAGGGAACACCGGAGTGCTCGATAGTGAAACAGCTTCTTAATTCAGACACAGAAGACGAGGACTTTGATGGATTTGTAGGAGAAGAGAGATTAAAATAATGTGTGTTTTGTTAAGTAGTAGAATAAACTTCAATTATAAATCAGCGTTTTGCATCCTTTACTTTTCTTGTAGATCGTATGTTTTAGCGAGTGCTTTATAATACGCTGCCGTACAGAATAAGTACCGTACAGAAATAGAGTCCCTAATTCAGACTGCGCCTTATAGTACGGTGCGCCTTATACATGGCTCAAATATAGAAATAGACCCCGTAATTCAGACTGCGCCTTATAATACGGTGCGCCTTATGGTCCGGAAAATACGGTAAGTCACATTCCATTTTGAAGGCGTGTTTAAATATTTGGGACTGCATTTACATTTTTTTGCAGATGTACATTTCCTCTTTGGAGTCTGTGAAGCTCGCTGTGTTCTATTTTTATTTCAGATACAAATACTGGAGCTGCTGCTGTATAAAGACCACTGAATTCGATGCTTTTCTGGACCAGAAGGGCTGCACTGTTGGCAAACACCGCTGGTTCCAAAAACAGGTGCAGCTTCAACGTTCCTCTCGTTGTCCTATCTGTATAACTTAGCATTGTACAGTAAACATGCCAAGATTTTTTACGTACTTTAGAGTAAAAAGCAGGTATTAACATTTCCAAGGCTGCAGTTTTGAGAAATTATTTATTTTCCTGTAATTTGAAGACTTACTGTATGTGGAAGAAAGTAATGTTTAATGTTAGCATAATGTTACATACAAAGTATTAATGGTTATCTTTAAATTGTCACCACATCTGCACACAGTACTCTTCATGCAATTATCTAAAGAGACTGTTAAGTGGAAGCAGTGATTTACTCACACACAAGATTTTCACATCAATCACAAGAATTTCAATGATTTTAACCTTGTCATGATTGTTGACACCAGATGAGCTGATTTGAATATTTCTATAATTGCTGATCTCTCATGATTATAAAGCACAACACTCTCCAAAGTTTACTTGTAAATATTATTCAGTAGGAATTGGATATCCGATCTACATTTGCATTTAGTCATTAAGCAGATGCTTTTATCCAAAGCCACTTACAAACGAGAGACCACTTCAGAATAAAACCATGTCTGCTGCTAACAGAAATTATGGAAGTTTAAATGACCAAACCAAACTACTCTGTACGCTTGTAATGAGCAGATTCTCAAACTTTAAGGTGGATGAGCTCCAACAGCAGAAGACAGGTTTAGTGAACAAGTGTGTGAGCGCCGTTTTTAATTAAGTGCTCAGTGAGTGCAGTTGTGTTTATATGAAGACGAGGCAGTCTGTGTTCTTATATTGAGTTTCCTGCTTTTCTGTTAACAGGATAAAAAGAAAGTGGCATGTCGACATGACTGGCATCAGACTGGAAACCAGGTGGTGGTCACCATTTATGCCAAGAATACCAACCCTGAACAATCATATATCGAAGTCAACAGGACAGTTGTAAGTCATTGGGCTTTGTATTTCTTTTAGTTTATTATTTAATCTATCCATCCATCCATTATCTTCCGCTTTATCCTCTATTAAGGTTGCGGGGGGGGTGGGGTTCCCCATGCCCATCCAGAGGAGAATGTTTCGGGCGCTGGGCAGATACACCCAGGACAGGGCGCCAATCTATCACTGGGCAAACACTCATTCACACAGACACACACACATTAACACACACTATATGGGGCATTCATTCATTATCTTCCACTTTATCCTATATATTAGGATCGCGGTGGGGTTCCCCATGCCCATCCAGGGGAGAACGTTTCGGGCGCTGGGAAGATACACCCAGGACAGGGTGCCAATCTATCGCTGGGCACACACTCACTCACACAGACACGCACACAGACACACTCTATATGGGGCAATTTGGAGAACTCAATTGACTTGTTCCATGTTTTTGGACTGTGGGAGGAAACCGGAGAACCCGGATGAAACCCACACAGATACGGGGAGAACATGGAAACTCCACCCAGAATGGGATGTGATCTGGGAATCCCTAACGTTGAGAGGAGAACATGCTAAACCACTAAGCCACCGTGCCACCCCTGCTTTATTGAACGTAAAGGTTTAATAATTTGTGTCTTTAAGTTATGTTTTAGAAGCCGATAAACTTTAAAAAATCTCATGGCAGTTGTTGGTAAATTATAGTTTTATTAGCACATCACTGTTATTTAATCGTTAACCATTTCGTTAACCAGTTTAATGCATTTTAATTTTGCTAAAAGGTTTTCAAGACTTTTATTGCTTTGTTTATGTAGCTGACCTGCCGCATTCAATTTGACAACAATAAGGAGTTTCACAAGGACATCCACCTGTGGGGGGTAAGTTATTTCCGGCTTACTGGGTGCATAATAAAATACTTACTCCAATTTCCCCCCAATTCGTCAACATCAGTGTTCGGATCGCCTCGATTTCCGTTCTCATCTCTCAGGTAGTGGACGTGAAGAACAGCTCCGTCAACATGCTGCCTTCCAAAGTGGAAGTGACTTTGAAAAAGGCTGACGCTGTGGCCTGGGGCAAGCTGGAGGATCCCAAACACAAACCTGAACCCGAGGTGACAGAGGACATCATCTCCCCCGAGCAGACGGACCAGAAACCAGAGTGGTACATTTCAGATGATGACATCAGCGAGTCGGACTGGGAAGACTCCGACGACGAGGAAAAGAAAGAAAACGAGAAAAAGAGTCAGCAGGACGACGATGGACCTCCAGAGCTGGAGGAACCTAAAGTCGTTCCACCAGAGAAAAAAACGAAATAGATGTAACGGAGAAAAACAGATCTGAATGAGATTTACTGTCAACATTATGTGTGATTGTTTACAGGTGGGGCAGCACGGTGGCTTAGTGGTTTAGCACGTTCTCCTCTCAGCGCTAGGCATTCCCGGTTCGAATCCCCATCTGGGTGGAGTTTCCATGTTCTCCCCGTGTCCGCGTGGGTTTCCTCCGGGTTCTCCGGTTTCCTCCCACAGTCCAAAAACATGGATCAAGTTAATTGAGTTCTCCAAATTGCCCCATATAGAGTGTGTCTGTGTGAGTGAGTGTGTGCCCAGCGATAGATTGGTGCCCTGTCCTGGGTGTATCTGCCCAGCGCCCGAGACGTTCTCCCCTGGATGGGCATGGGGAACCCCCCGCGACCCTAATAGAGGATAAAGCGGAAGATAATGAATGAATGAGTTATTGCTGTTTTATAGTCAGAACTACATGTTCTCCTAAAATGCTTCATTTCATTGATAGAACTTGATGTTTTGTGTTGGGTATCTCCTGAAGGGCCTGAAGTCAGTTCCACACTGACAGAAGGATTATATCTCAGCAAACATGGCTGACTACCACGCTGACCCACCAAAAGCTAACTAAGCTAGTTTAATATGTTTTAGGTTTTCTAGTTGTTACAGTTCGGCAGATCCCTAAACTTATTAAAGAATGTGAGCAATGAACCATATTATAAAATAAAACCCTTATTTTGTGTGTCTGTTTTCATCTCTCAGGCAGCGGATGTAAAGACTTATGTTTCAGCAAACGTGACTAGCTTCTCAGCTAAAGCAGCTATTTTCAGGAACACTATAATAGTTGGTTTGGTTTGAAACGCTGGCTGATGTGAGTCATATTACATTTATGTAACGTAATACAATACTTGCGTAAGTAATGTAAAAATTACTTTATGTAACGGACCCCCCCCCCCCCCCACATGACCGATTTCATGTGTTTTGTTGTCGTTATGATAATGTTTGAGTTTAACGCTAAACTTTGGCTTTACTTCAGTCAGTTCTGCTTTTTGAAACACGTTACTTTGTAACTTTCTGCCTTCCTTTGTCTCACCTGTAAGTCATGTTGGAGACACATCTGCAAAACCACTAAATATAAATGCAGTAAGTCAAAAATTTATGTTTAAACCTGTTGTCTCTAGGGTCTCAAATCCAGCCCTCAGTTATACACAACCGTCAATAAAATATTAAAGGTTATTCTTTCTCCTGCATCATCTAATCTGCTTTTTATACAGTTTACACATTTCAGTACAAAGTTTTTGATTTTGAGAAGAAAAAAAAACCCAAGTCTACATGTGTTTGTCTGGCCTTATAATACTAACATAACTAATATTAAATTCAAAATGAGTTTATTGAAGAACCTCACTTTCCTTCCTTCCACAGTTCAAAAACATGGATTCAAGGTGAATTGGCTGGTTTATTTGTCGGTATAAAGTGTGTGTGTCTGGATGGACGTGGGGAACTTCCCCCACAACCTTCATACATGATTAAGCAGAAGACAATGGACGGAAGTTAATATTAGAACTGTATTTGATTATCTCCCGCTTTATCCTATATTAAGGTCGCGGTGGGGTTCCCCATGCCCATCCAGGGGAGAACATTTTGGGCGCTGGGCAGATACACCCAGGACAGGGTGCCAATCTATCGCTGGGCACACACTCACTCACACAGACACGCACGCATACACACTCTATATGGGGCAATTTTGGAGAACTCAATTGACTTGATCCATGTATTTGGACTGTGGGAGGAAACCGGAGAATCCAGAGAAAACCCACGCAGACACGGGGAAAACATGGAAACTCCACCCAGATGGCGATTCGAACCGGGAATCCCGAGCACTGAGTGGAGAACATGCTAAACACTAAGCCAACGTGCCGCCGTATTTGATTTAGTGATAACTAATTAATAGGAATTAAACATCTGTTAGAATAAAAGTCTAGCGTTGCCACATGTGCTGCTTTTATTAACGAGAATTGATCATTTATGGGGAATAATGTTTATAGACAGGTTTATAAGCTAAATGTGATTTTTCTTCAGTAACATTAATCAGCATGATATGAAATGAGCAAACGAAGACAGAGGTGGATGGCCACAGTTTATTTCTGCTTTTTATATCGACAGCAACAACCCTGAAGTTGCGATGTTAGCATCCAACTGACGAACAAAAGGTAGACTGCAACTCATATAGCATATAAAATCATTTGAAATCATTTCAAAAGTTAAATTCCAGACTTTGAGTAAACAAAGCGGTTTGAAGCAGTAGTCTCATCCACGCTGCACTGTGGACGAACCGTCGAAAACGCACGAAAAAAAAAAAAATAAAAAAGGCTTTTCCTGAAATCCAAACTGTACTGTGGCTTAAAATCCACACACAGGTGTCTGTGTCCACCCTGCGCACACTCAGTCAGCAGTCTGACGCTCAGGAAACAGGGAAACACTGGACGTTCACAGCTGTAGATAACAGTGAGAATCAGTTCATCAGAACGCGTGCAAATCTTACAGTTCAGCCCCTAAAAGCCTCCATCCAACCCCACAGCTAACGGCCAAAGTCTGCAACACCACCAAAGGCCTTTTGTTCTAGAAATACTGTCACACTTTAATTCACAATGTTCTATGAAACATGAGTCTGATGCGCCTCTCTCTTCCTTTTCCACTGTACCGTTTAGATTCTGTACACACACATATTAGAACCCATCTATTTAACACACAAAGGCTACAACCTGTGCCTTTAGATCTTAATCATGAAATATCAGGTTACAGACAGTATGCATCGATTCTCAACAAATTATGTAATACAGGAAAAGTCATCGTCACTGAACACCACGCGATCCTTCTCTGAAAAGAGACGTGGGTTTAACATTCAAGTCCGACATTATATTATTTTCATATTACACATCGCTTATTGGAACTACAATAAATAGGTGAGACGCATTTCACCGTCCGTTTCAAAAATCAAAAACATAACAGTTCTTGTGGAAACTGCCCAACTTTCAAGTTTCTTGGACCTCGTGAACAGTTTCCTCGTTAAAGTGCAAGGCAATAAGAAATAACACGTGAAATGTACGACACTGAGTCGGCTCGTTTTTGTTTGTTTTGTTTGTTTTTTTGTTTTTTTTTCCCAATCCCACTAAGATCGACCTGAAATAAAAAAATCACCACCTGGAACCGTTGCAGTTTTGTTGAGGAACTTGGCACAAATTTACATCACTGAAGCTTCAAGAACAACAGCTCACCTGCGTACGAGCGGCACAATAGCACTACTTGGCTGACGATTGGATATAAAAATTGTTTTTCTGCTCGACGACCGTGGTTTTTAAAAGCATGCAGAAACAGAGACGGCCTTAACACACGGGGCGGAATTTGGACTCGGCCCTTTCGCTGAGCTAATACAGGATCCACGATACATTCAAGCTGCTCTTATATGTATATATATATTTGCGACTTTTAAAACCCTCCATGTTAAGAAAAGTGTAAATGTTAACATGTATTTGTTCGATTAATGTTTCTAAGACTACGTTTTCTTAGAAATTTCAGTGTTCATCTCTTGGCTTTAAAAAGTAAATGCAGCATAAGTAAAAGGAAACGTCCATGTCATGCAGTAAAGCGTACCGGCAACAATGTTAAATAAGGAAAGCAATAAGAAGAAATGGATTCTGGGTGACGTCGTCTTTTCCCAGTATCGGTTGATCACCCCACTTATTGGCACCAACAAAACGAGCAGGCATAACATGGATTGAGAACAAATCTTGATGCGGTGCAGCTATGACACCTGTAGCTGCTCACACACAAAGATTTGTACGTGTGCGTACGGCGACACCCACTTCCTCGGTGACAGACAGCATCCTGTGGCACAGAGTGGCCGACAACGCTACAGCAAACCTTCCAGCTCTTCAGTTGCCTGCAGAATCCGCTTCACATGCCCCACTTTTGAGATCCCAAGTTCCTGTAACCGTACACACAAACAGTGCATCATTGTAAAACATGTATATACAGTATATACTCACCTGACACTTATTGGGTACGTCTCAGTTCTACATTCACTCAGTTCTACTTGTCACCAAATACATTCACTTTGTATTTTTTTGTAATGTAATTAATAAAAGAGTTAA
>JAFMOC010000008.1:0-7500 GCA_019802505.1 Corydoras sp. C115
AATTTAAGGTGAATTGACTGCTTGAAATTGCCCCTATATGGTAGAGTGTGTATATCCATGTGTGTGCTTATTGGGTGGAGTTTTCATGTTCTAATTCAATTTAAGGTGAATTGACTGCTTGAAATTGCCCCTATATGGTAGAGTGTGTATATCCATGTGTGTGCTTATTGGGTGGAGTTTTCATGTTTCTTAGTCAATTTAAGGTGAATTGACTGCTTGAAATTGCCCCTATATATAGTGTGTGTGTGTTCCCAGCGATGGATCGGCGTCCTGTCCTGGGTGTGAAACGTTCTCCCCTGGCTGAGGACGGGGACCCCCTCAGAGGCCGATCCCACGCGTATGGTCGCGGAGCCGTTGAAGCGAGGCGGATGTTCTCCGGTTCTTGCTCAACGTTCTGGGTGTGCTTCCTTCTGATTGCGTTGTGTAAGGAAACAGATTGCGGCTCCAGGTCTGGGGTGGTGGCGTCAGTTGAGTGTCGCTGGCATGCTCGTCTCTCTCAGGCCAAGTTCCGCGTTCTGCAAAATGAGCGCGGCCATGAAAACAAGGTTGTAAATCAGTGGCGGTCGGCTCGGGTTCTGTGAGACGGGCCTGCAGCCGGCGCAGACGCAGGAGACGGAACGTTTACGATGCGAGTTTGACGTCGCAGTGCATTTGATCCTCTGACCCTAAAGACGCGAGAGGGACGCTGCACTGATGATTACACACAGAGGACCAATCACGAGTTAGGACACGCCCCCTTTTCACTCCACTTATTGTCCATGTTCTCAGTTCCACGTCCTGTAAAGATTATCAGTGGGAGAACCCACAGGGGAGAACATTGAACCTCCACACAGATCATGATTTCATCCTCGATCCCCAGCGCTGAGAGGAGAACGTTACCCACTAAGCCACTCTTCCCACTACATTACATAACATACACTATATGGGGCAATTTAGAGCATTCAATTTACCTTGAATTCATGTTTTTGGACTGTGGTAGAACATGGAAACCACCCATATCTAGATTTCATCCTGGCCACCCTCGCCTACTACATTACATAACATGCATTATATGGAGCAATTTAGAGCATTCAATTTACCTTGAATCCATGTTTTTGGACAGTGGAAGAACCCACAGGGGAGAACATGGAACCTCCACCCAGATCATGATTTCATTCTGGATCCCCAGCGGTGAGAGGAGAACATGTTGAACACTGTTGAGAACACTAAGCCACCCCGCCTACTACAGTACATCACATTACATACACTATATGGGGCAATTTTGAACATTCAATTTACCTTGAATCCATGTTTTTGGACAGTGGGAGAACCCACAGGGGAGAACATGGAACCTCCACCCAGATCATGATTTCATCCTGGATCCCCAGCAGTGAGAAGCATGTTACCCACTAAGCCACCCCACCCACTACATTACATTACATACACTATATGGGGCAATTTAGAGCATTCAATTTACCTTGAATCCATGTTTTTGGACTGTGGGACAACCAACAGGGGAGAACATGGAACCTCCACCCAGATCATGATTTCATCCTGGATCCCCAGCGCTGAGAGGAGATCATGTTACCCCCACCCCCTCAGCCACCCCCACCCCGGCTCTAAATTGCCCCTATACAGTGAATGGAACAGTGTGCAGTGAATTGTAAAAGCACTTGCTGCCTGAAAGGTCTTAATTCCACTGCCGCTGCTGGAACCTGTTCTCCCTCGTGTGGGTTCTCCTCGGCTGCAGTTACATGGATCAGTGCGGAACACATGACCTGTCCGGGGGGGGGGGGGGGGGGTGTTTATACCAAACACCGCGCTCCACTGAACCGACCACAGCTCTGCCGCACACACGCCGTCCTGCCCTCCCCCCCCCCACCACGTCCTCACGTCCTCACGTCCTCACGTCCTCACAGCATCACAGCATCACAACCTTCTGTCCTCACGTCCTCACAGCATCACAGCCTTCTGTCCTCACGTCCTCACAGCATCACAGCCTTCTGTCCTCACAGCCTCACAGCCTTCTGTCCTCACGTCCTCACAGCATCACAGCCTTCTGTCCTCACGTCCTCACAGCCTTCTGTCCTCACGTCCTCACAGCATCACAGCCTTCTGTCCTCACGTCCTCACAGCATCACAGCCTTCTGTCCTCACAGCATCACAGCCTTCTGTCCTCACGTCCTCACAGCCTTCTGTCCTCACGTCCTCACAGCATCACATCCTTCTGTCCTCACGTCCTCACAGCATCACAGCCTTCTGTCCTCACAGCCTCACAGCCTTCTGTCCTCACGTCCTCACAGCATCACAGCCTTCTGTCCTCACGTCCTCACAGCCTTCTGTCCTCACGTCCTCACAGCATCACAGCCTTCTGTCCTCACGTCCTCACAGCATCACAGCCTTCTGTCCTCACGTCCTCACAGCCTTCTGTCCTCACGTCCTCACAGCATCACAGCCTTCTGTCCTCACGTCCTCACAGCATCACAGCCTTCTGTCCTCACAGCATCACAGCCTTCTGTCCTCACGTCCTCACAGCCTTCTGTCCTCACGTCCTCACAGCATCACATCCTTCTGTCCTCACGTCCTCACAGCATCACAGCCTTCTGTCCTCACGTCCTCACAGCATCACATCCTTCTGTCCTCACGTCCTCACAGCATCACAGCCTTCTGTCCTCACGTCCTCACAGCCTTCTGTCCTCACGTCCTCACAGCCTCACAGCCTTCTGTCCTCATGTCCTCACTCATATCCTCACAGCATCACAGTCTTCCGTCCTCACTCATATCCTCACAGCATCACGTCCTCACAGCATCACAGTCTTCCGTCCTCACTCATATCATCACGTCCTCACAGCCTCACAGCATCACAGCCTTCTGTCCTCACGTCCTCACAGCATCACAGCCTTCTGTCCTCACGTCCTCACGTCCTCACAGCATCACAGCCTTCTGTCCTCACGTCCTCACAGCATCACAGCCTTCTGTCCTCACGTCCTCACAGCATCACAGCCTTCTGTCCTCACGTCCTCACAGCATCACAACCTTCTGTCCTCACGTCCTCACAGCATCACAACCTTCTGTCCTCACGTCCTCACAGCATCACAGCCTTCTGTCCTCACGTCCTCACAACCTCACAGCATCACAGCCTTCTGTCCTCACGTCCTCACAGCATCACAACCTTCTGTCCTCACGTCCTCACAGCATCACAGCCTTCTGTCCTCACGTCCTCACAACCTCACAGCATCACAGCCTTCTGTCCTCACGTCCTCACAGCATCACAGCCTTCTGTCCTCACGTCCTCACAGCATCACAGCCTTCTGTCCTCACGTCCTCACAACCTCACAGCATCACAGCCTTCTGTCCTCACGTCCTCACAGCATCACAACCTTCTGTCCTCACGTCCTCACAGCATCACAGCCTTCTGTCCTCACGTCCTCACAACCTCACAGCATCACAGCCTTCTGTCCTCACGTCCTCACAGCATCACAACCTTCTGTCCTCACGTCCTCACAGCATCACAGCCTTCTGTCCTCACGTCCTCACAGCATCACAGCCTTCTGTCCTCACGTCCTCACAACCTCACAGCATCACAGCCTTCTGTCCTCACGTCCTCACAGCATCACAACCTTCTGTCCTCACGTCCTCACAGCATCACAGCCTTCTGTCCTCACGTCCTCACAACCTCACAGCATCACAGTCTTCCGTCCTCACTCATATCCTCAGGTCCTCACAGCCTTACAGCATCACAGCCTTCTGTCCTCACGTCCTCACAACCTCACAGCATCACAGCCTTCTGTCCTCACGTCCTCACAACCTCACAGCATCACAGCCTTCTGTCCTCACGTCCTCACTCATATCCTCACGTGCTCACATGCTCATGTCCTCATATCCTCACAGCCTTACTCATATGCTCACAGCCTCACGTCCTCACAGCTTCACATCCTCACCCCCACCACAGCCTCATGTCCTCACAGTCTCATGGCCTCATGTCCTCACGTCCTCACAGCCTCACCTCCTCACAGACTCACGTCCTCACTCACATCATCACATCCTCACGTCTTCACGTCCTCACATCCTCACCCCCACCACATCCTCATGTCCTCACAGTCTCATGGCCTCATGGCCTCATGGCCTCACATCCTCATGTCCTCACGTCCTCACAGCCTCACATCCTCCCTCACATCCTCACGTCCTCACAGCCTCACATCCTCACAGCCTCACATCCTCACAGACTCACGTCCTCACAGCCTCACATCCTCACAGACTCACGTCCTCACTCACATCATCACAGCCTCACGTCCTCACATCCTCCCTCACATCCTCACGTCCTCACATCCTCCCTCACATCCTCACGTCCTCACATCCTCCCTCACATCCTCATGTCCTCACATCCTCCCTCACGTCCTCACGTCCTCACAGCCCCTCCGGCGCTCGCCGGGCTCAGTGAGATCTGATTCATACGTCTTCCCAGCTCTTTAGGGTTCTTCATTGACAGCGCGTGAACGATGGACTCGGACGTGCCGCTGCGTTCCTTCGGGAGGCGGGGGGACGGGGGGGTGGGGTGGGGGGGTGGGGGACTCGTTCAGGCCTCTCATGACGTGCCTCCTAATGAGCCTCGGCTGGAGAACGATCAGTCAATGCTGAACTATCGATACGTTTGATCTCTACAGCTTCGTTCTATTATGAGAACATCAATACGTCTGCCGTAATGAACTGACCGCCGTCTCAACAACAACACCGCCTTCTGCCCCGAGCACGACCCGAGATCTCACTCACGTCTCACAGGAACCTCAAATGAGATACTAAAGTGACTTAGTGTTTAGCATGTTCTCCTCTCAGCTCTGAGGATTCCTGGTTCGGATCCCAATCTGGGTGGAGTCTCCATGTCCTCCCCGTGTCCGCTTGGGTTTTGTCCCACAATCCAAGGGCAATTGAATTCTCCAAATTGCCCCATATAGAGTGTGTCTGTGTGAGTGAGAGTGCTCCCCAAAAACGTCGCCCCCCCCGCCCCCCCCCCCCCCCCGTGACCCTAGTAGAGGATAAAGTGGAAGATGATGGATGGATGGATTAGTTAATTAATAGAGCTAATTAATAGGTGGCTTAGTGGTTGGCATGTTCTCCTCTCAGCTCTAGGGATTCCCGGTTTGGATCCCAATCTGGGTGGAGTCTGCATGTTCTCCCCGTGTCTGTGTGGGTTTCCTCCGGGTTCTCCGGTTTCCTCCCACAGTCCAAAAACATTGATTCAAGGTAAATTGTCTGCTCTAAATTCATTCATCCATCCATCATCTTCCACTTTATCCTCTATTAGGGTTGGGGGGTTCCCCATGCCCATCCAGGGGAGAACGTCTCGGGTGCTGGGCAGATACACCCAGGACAGGACGCCAACCCATCGCTGGACACACACTCACTCACACAGATACACTCTATATGGGGCAATTTGGATAATTCAATTCACCTTGATCCATGTTTTTGGACTGTGGGAGGAAACCGGAGAACCCGGAGGAAACCCACGTGGACGCGGGGAGAACATGGAAACTCCACCCAGATTGGGATTCGAACCAGGAATCCCTAGCGCTGAGAGGAGAACATGCCAACCACTAAGCCACCATGTTGCCTATATATGGGGCAATTTGGAGAATTCAATTCACCTTGATCCATGTTTTTGGACTGTGGGAGGAAAACGGAGAACCCGGAGGAAACCCACGTGGACACAGGGAGAACATGGAAAATCCACCCAGATAGGGATTGGAACCGGGAATCCCTAGTGCTAAGAGGAGAACATGCTAAACACTAAGCCACCGTGCCACTAGGGGCAATTTAGAGCAGCCAATTCCCTTAAATCTAGGTTTTTGGACTGTGGTAGGAAACCGGAGAACCTGGAGCACACCCTTAAAGCTACACCACCATGCTGCCCAAATCCATCCATCCACTCTGGACAATGTTTCCATGTTCTCACCGTGTTCTCCAGGGTGTCCTCCAGGGTGTCCTCCTCTATTGGCAGAGTGGCTTAGTGGTTGGCATGTTCTCCTTTCAGCGCTAGGGTTTCCGGGACTGATTCCCAATCTGGACAATGCTTCCATGTTCTCCCCGTGTCCATGTGGGTGTGTCCACAAACTCACACACACACACTCTATATGGGGCAATTTAGAGAACTCAATTGACCTTGATCCCTGTTTTTGGACTGTGGGAGGAAATCGGAGAACCCGGAGGAGACCCACGTGGACACGGGGAGGACATGGAAACTCCACCCAGATTGGAAATGGAACCGGGAATCCCAGCGCTGATAACACCACCACGTTGCTCAAGTGTTTTCAGATGAAGGCGTCTGTTAAATGAGCAGCAGAAAGGTTCTAGAAGCATCTCTCTGTGTCTCGCCTCTTTAAAGAACCCGGGTTTGAATGTTCTAGAAGTTCTAGATTTAAGACCCGTGTGACAGTCCCGAATCCGCACCTCATTCCAAAACCGAGCCCAAAGAAGAAGCCCTTTGTTTTTCCTAAAAAGTTCTTGCTTCTCCGACGCCGAGCTGTGATGTCATCATTGGGCCTATCCCGTCGCGTCAGACGTTCCGTACAGTTGGCGCTGCGCTGAACGAGAACCTTTGATTTCCCTCTGCTGCAACATCCCGCACACGCCTGCATCCGAGACGATGCGAGTTCCAGGCCTCTGTGAGCGACGCCGAGGTTGCCCCCCCCCCCCCCCCCCCCCCCCGCCCCGCCGCTCCTGACATTCAGCGACGCGGCGGCCGGATTGTTTGATCACGCTCTTCAGCTGAATTGCTTTAATGCCGCCATAAAAGGTTCTCTCGCGGTGTGAGAACGCCGCTAAGCCCCGGCTCACCTGCTGCTGTGGTAACCTCGCTCTCTCCTCCCTTCTCCTCGGTTCTCGACGCCGGCGCGTCTCCCTCTGTCCTTTCTTACCTCCTCGTCTAACGCGCCTCGCTCTCGCGCCCTTTCACAGCCCTCGCCGCGTGTTTGCCACCCCTCTCAACACTGGGGAATCCAGGGTTCATTCCCGGTCTGGGTGGAGGTTCCATGTTCTCCTCCGTGTCTGTGTGGGTTTCCTCCGGGTTCTCCGGTTTCCTCCCACAGTCCAAAAACATTGATTCAAGGTAAATTGTCTGCTCTAAATTCATTCATCCATCCATCATCTTCCACTTTATCCTCTATTAGGGTTGGGGGGTTCCCCATGCCCATCCAGGGGAGAACGTCTCGGGTGCTGGGCAGATACACCCAGGACAGGACGCCAACCCATCGCTGGACACACACTCACTCACACAGATACACTCTATATGGGGCAATTTAGAGAATTCAATTGACTTGATCCATGTTTTTGGACTGTGGGAGGAAACCGGAGAACCCGGAGGAAGCCCACGTGGACACGGGGAGAACACGGAAACTCCACCCAGATGGGGATTCGAACCGGGAATCCCTAGCGCTGAGAGGAGAACATGCTAAACACTAAGCCAACGTGCCACCCATTGACATCCATCCATTACCTTCCGCTTTATCCTCTATTAGGGTCACGGTG
>JAFMOC010000008.1:17500-22500 GCA_019802505.1 Corydoras sp. C115
TTCGGAAGCTTTCTCTGTTTGCGATGGCCGGAACGCTTTGAGTCATTGTTCCTGATTCCCCCCCCACGCCGCCACGCCCACGCAGATCACACCGTCTGAAACGCCGCTGATGAAGCGATTGACGGCGGCAGCAGTCAGCCTGGAGGTGCTTTACTGGAATTCAGCTCGGCGGATCATCCGTGATGTTTACTGGAACTCCGCTTCAGTACTGACTCCGCTTCAGTACTGACACCGCTTCAGTACTGACTCCGCTTCAGTACACACCGCTTCAGTACTGACTCCGCTTCAGTACTGACACCGCTTCAGTACTGACACTGCTTCAGCACTGACTCCGCTTTAGTACGGACTCCGCTTCAGTACGGACTCCGCTTCAGTACGGACTCCGCTTCAGTACGGACTCCGCTTCAGTACTGACTCCGCTTCAGTACTGACACCGCTTCAGTACTGACACTGCTTCAGCACTGACTCCGCTTCAGTACTGACTCCGCTTCAGTACTGACACCGCTTCAGTAGGGACTCCGCTTCAGTACGGACTCCGCTTCAGTACTGACTCCGCTTCAGTACTGACTCCGCTTCAGTACTGACACTGCTTCAGTACGGACTCCGCTTCAGTACTGACTCTGCTTCAGTACTGACTCTGCTTCAGCACGGACTCAGATTCAGTACTGACTCCGATTCAGTACTGACTCCGATTCAGTACTGACTCCGCTTCAGTATTGACTCCGCTTCAGTACTGACTCTGCTTCAGTAAAAGCTTCAGAGGGAAAGCCGAGCTTACTCACGAGGCTCTGATGATCTGGGTTCGAATCTCTATCTAGATGAAGCCATCATGTTCTGGATGTTAAATAGACAGCTCGAAATTGCCTCTGTCTAAATTGCCCCTATATAGTGTATGTGCACGGGGTGAAGTTTCTATTTTCTCCCCACATTTGCATGGGATTTTTTCGGTTCTCTGGTGTCCTCCCACGGTCCAAAACCATGGATTCAAGGTGAATTGGCTGCTCTAAATTGCCCCTATATAGTGTATGTGTGTATGAGTGGGTGTGTGTCCACTGGGTGAAGTGTCATGTTCTTCTCATATTTGTTTGGGATTTCTTCGGGTTCGCTGGTTTCGGGTTTGCTGGTTTCCTCCAACAGCCCAAAAATATGGATTCAAGGTGAATTGGCTGCTCTAAATTGCCCCTATATAGTATTTGTGTCTGTGTGAGTGAGTGTGTGCCCGCTGGGTGAAGTGTCCATGTTCTCCCCACATTTCTCCCTTTGTGTTCGCTGGTTCCTCCCACAGCCCAAAAACATGGATTCAAGGTGAATTGGCTGTTCCAAATTGCCCCTATATAGTGTCTGTGAGTGAGAGTCCACTGGATGAAATTTCTGGGTTCCACTGGGTTCTCCCCATATTTACCCACACGGTTTCTCTGGTTTCCTCCCACAGCCCAAAAACATGGATTCAAGGTTAATTGGCTGCCCTAAATTGCCCCTATATAGTATGTGAGTGAGTGTGTGTCTACTGGGTGAAATTTCCAGGTTCTCCCCATATTTGCCCACACGGTTTCTCTGGTTTCCTCCCACAGCCCAAAAACATGAATTCAAGGTGAATTGGCTGCTGTAAATTGCCCCTATATAGTGTGTGTGTATGTGAGTGAGTGTGTGCCCACTGGGAGAAGTTTCCATGTTCACCTCATATTTGCATGGGATTTCTTCGGGTTCTCTGGTTTCCTCCGACGGTCCAAAACCAGGAATTCAAGGTGAATTGGCTGCTCTAAATTGCCCCTGTCTAATTTGCCCCTATATATTGTAATATAATAAGATGAGGAAAAATAACTTTTATTAGTTAATGGTTATGTCACTTAATAGGCAATAGAATTTGGCTATGACCAGCCTTCTTTCTAGTCCTTTTTGTGTCATTAGCATGTTCTCCCCATGCCTTGGAAGTTCTTTTTTCCTCCCAGAGTCCAAAGACCGGAACACAATACAGACAACATATTCAGATACACCTCAAATCCCATCCATCCATTATCATCCCGTGTCCATCCAGGGGAGTCCATGACAGGAACCCAGGAGAACCTGGTGACCATGACCCCGCCGAGCATCCTCTCGCCTGGAGAGAGCGAGAGAGAGAGAGAGAGAGAGAGAGAGAGAGAGAGAGCGAGCGAGAGAGAGAGAGAGATTGAGAAAGAGAGAGCGAGAGAGAGCGAGAGAGAGAAAGAGAGCGAGCGAGAGAGAGAGTGAGAGAGAGAAAGCGAGCGAGAGAGCGAGAGAGAGAAAGAGAGAGAGCGAGCGAGAGAGAGCGAGAGAGAGAGAGAGAAAGAGAGAGAGAGAGCGAGCGAGAGAGAGAGAGAGAGAAAGCGAGCGAGCGAGAGAGAGAAAGCAAGCGAGAGGAGAGCGAGAGAGAGAGAGAGAGAGCGAGAGAGAGAGAGAGAGAGAGAGCGAGCGAGCGAGAGAGAGCGAGAGAGAGAGAGAGAGAAAGAGAGAGAGCGAGCGAGCGAGAGAGAGAGAGCGAGAGAGAAAGAGAGAGAGCGAGCGAGCGAGAGAGAGAGAGCGAGAAAGAGAGAGAGCGAGCGAGAGAGAGAGAGAAAGAAAGAGAGAGAGAGAGCGAGAGCGCGAGAGAGCGAGTGAGCGAGAGAGAGAGAGAGAGAGAGAAAGAGAGAAAGCGAGCGAGCGAGAGAGAGAGTGAGAGAGAAAGAGAGAGAGCGAGAGAGAGAGAGAGCGAGAGAGAGAGAGCAAGAGAGAAAGAGAGAGAGCGAGCGAGAGAGAGAGAGAGAGAGAAAGAGAGCGAGCGAGAGAGAGAGAGAGAGAGAAAGAGAGCGAGCGAGCGAGAGAGAGAGAGAGAGAGAGAGAAAGAGAGCGAGCGAGAGAGCGCGAGAGAGAGAGAGAGAGAGAAAGAGAGCGAGCGAGAGAGAGAGAGCGAGAGAGAAAGAGAGAGAGAGAGAGAGAAAGAGAGCGAGCGAGAGAGAGAGAGAGCGAGCGAGAGAGAAAGAGAGAGAGCGAGCGAGAGAGAGAGAGAGAGAGAGCGAGAGAGAGAGAGAGAGAGAGAGAGAGAGAGAGAGAGAGAGAGAGAGAGAGGCCTGATCTCAGAGACAGGCTAATGAGGATGATGATTCACACTCCACATCCCCCACAGAGTGGCCCTTGTCTCTGCCACCGGGGGGCCACTCAGGAGCGCCGGCACTTGCCCCCACGCGGCGTCGCCCTGCAGCGAATCAACAAGTGCTGGAAAAACGACCGCGCCGGCCGATCGTTCACCCTGTCCGGCGGATGAGCCGGGAGTGCCGGGATAGGCCTGTGGTCCTGATGATCCTCCGCCGAGCTGTGATACTTCAGCAGGATGTGCTTGACCTGCCGTGCTGCTGGGAAACTGGACCGGTCACTGCAGGTTCCACCTCCTGGACGTCGTCCTGGTGTCCTCACCTTTGATCAGTCGCTGCAGGTTCCACCTCCTGGACGTCGTCCTGGTGTCCTTACCTTTGATCAGTCGCTGCAGGTTCCACCTCCTGGACGTCGTCCTGGTGTCCTTACCTTTGATCAGTCGCTGCAGGTTCCACCTCCTGGACGTCGTCCTGGTGTCTTTACCTTTGACCAGTCGCTGCAGGTTCCACCTCCTGGACGTCGTCCTGGTGTCCTTACCTTTGATCAGTCGCTGCAGGTTCCACCTCCTGGACATCGTCCTGGTGTCTTTACCTTTGACCGGGCGCTGCAGGTTCCACCTCCTGGACGTCGTCCTGGTGTCCTTACCTTTGATCAGGCGCTGCAGGTTCCACCTCCTGGACGTCGTCCTGGTGTCCTTACCCTTGATCAGTCGCTGCAGGTTCCACCTCCTGGACGTCGTCCTGGTGTCCTTACCCTTGATCAGTCGCTGCAGGTTCCACCTCCTGGACGTCGTCCTGGTGTCCTTACCCTTGATCAGTCGCTGCAGGTTCCACCTCCTGGACGTCGTCCTGGTGTCTTTACCTTTGATCAGGCGCTGCAGGTTCCACCTCCTGGACGTCGTCCTGGTGTCCTTACCTTTGATCAGTCGCTGCAGGTTCCACCTCCTGGACGTCGTCCTGGTGTCTTTACCTTTGACCGGGCGCTGCAGGTTCCACCTCCTGGACGTCGTCCTGGTGTCTTTTTCTTTGATCGGGCGCTGCAGGTTCCACCTCCTGGACGTCGTCCTGGTGTCTTTTTCTTTGATCGGGCGCTGCAGGTTCCACCTCCTGGACGTCGTCCTGGTGTCTTTACCTTTAATCAGGCTGCAGGTTCCACCCTCCAGCCACACCCTCATAGTATTCCGATCTTCAGAACCGCTTAACCAGTTGCTTGCATTGTTGGAGGTGAAGTCATTTGTAATTTGTTTGTTCGTCTCACCGGTTCCTCGTAACATTCCACAGAAATGATTAGAAAACCCGACCGGCGCTGCAGGTGCCATTAAAGGATTTAAACATCCAGCCATTATCTTCCGCTTTATCCTCTTCCAGGATAACCCGGAGAACCCAGAGGAAACCCATGTGGACACGGGGAGAACAAGGAAACTCCACCCAGATTGGTATTCGAACTGGGAATCCCCAGCGCTGAGAGGAGAACATGCCAACCACTATGCCGACCACACGCACTATCCATCCATCATCATCCGCTTTATCCTCTATTAGGGTCGGGGGGGGGGTTCCCCATGTCCATCCAGGGGAGAACGTCTCGGGTGCTGGGCAGATACAACCAGGACAGGGCGCCAATCTATCACTGATCACACACTCACTCACACAGACACACTCTATATGGGGCAATTTGGAGAATTCAATTGACCTTGATCCATGTTTTTGGACTGTGGGAGGAAATAAGGGAATCCGGAGGAAACCCACATGGACACGGGGAGAACATGCTAACCACTAAGCTTTCTGTACTGTAGTAAAATTTAAAGCCAAGCTCAGAAGAGAGGAGAACGCTTCGGACGCTGGGCAGATACACCAAGGACAGGACGCCCGTCCATCATTGGGCACACACTTCTACACAGTGTATAGGGGCAATTT